>CM051621.1:64315702-64553202 GCA_028020825.1 Podargus strigoides
AGAAGAAAATCTTCGCTTGTTTTTGTCCACAGTGTTATTTATTTGTTTTTGGGAAAGTGTGGGAAGGAAAGATGAGTGTTCTGGGAGGAATACAGACACCTGACTTCACTAGTTATTTAGCAGAACAAGAAGGTAGGTACCACTGAAGAAATTGGAATGAGAGACTTACTTAATCTCTAAGGAGCAGCATGCTAGGGAGGAGGTCTTGGAGAAGTGCTTTCTGATATCAACACATCTGTATTTGAAAGAGAAATTAAGTTTTTCTATAGGAACAGGCCCTGCATGCTGCATGGAAATTAAGTAGCGGGCTGTTTACCTATCTCCTCTTCTTTTCTTTCCCCCCTGTTACTTTCTGCAGCCACGTTCTCTCCAATCCTTCAAGTTCCCCAGACCTGAGAAATCCAAAGTTATCTGCTCTGGTTTTGGATCCCATATGTCCAATACTGAGTGCCAACATCTTCCTTGAAAGATGGAAAACTTGAGTTCTTTTGTGTCAAATAAAATAGTAAGATGTTGCTCACTCACTCCTGTTTTGTCTTTATTGGGAGGTTGCTGGCCAGTTGGAAATATCTTAGTGTCATTTGAACTGTTTTTTTCCACAAACTGTGGATCAGGATTGGGAGAATAAAGTCAGTGAATTATAAATAATCAGCTTTGATTTACCTGATTGTCTTCACAGACTTGATTATGGAAAGTAATCCTTAGAGGGAGTACTAGATAATTTCAAACAGTGAGAAAGTATGTGCAGAAAGGTCAAATCAAAGATTGATTCTGATTGCTTGGTACTACTGCTAACAGTATTAAAATCCTTCCAAGAGGAAAGCCAGCTGTTGACATTTGAGTTAAGCATAAGAAAAGAAGATATAAAAGGAATGGGAACTTTCCAGGATACCTAGGAACTAAGAAAGTTTTGTGCTGTCACCTCAACTAGTGCTGGTCAATTGGCACACCATACTTAATTTCTGTTTCACTTAACTTGTAGGCAATAGCAGCTGGGAACATCCTGTGACTATCTTAAACACTCTTCTTTAACAGTTTAGCAGTGAGGTGGGGTGGGAGGGGAAGTGGCCGCAATGTAGAAAAAATTAGGACTAAATTGGTCCACCGCTTACTGTTTTCTGGCCTATGCGTGGCTTCCACGTTCAAAATACCTTTATTTGCATCAGTACAATTTCAGTCAGATTTAACTGTTTGTAGTAGGTATTGCATTGTGGCAAAGTTATCAGGGTGCTGCTACTAAGTAAGATTTCAGAAGAACCCAAAACAAATCCATAAAATGTACTGGATGTGCCATGCTTTGTCAGGCCAGTACCAAAACAAACAACTAAAATCTTTCATAAATTCACAAATAGTGTTAGCATGCCTAAACAGTAGTAAGAATATATTATTCAGTATCTCTACAAATGAAAAGACAGATTTTTTTTTTTTTTTTTCCCCTCAGGTAAAAGTAGATGAAAAAATGAATTTCATGAAGGTATATGAGGAGGTCTTGTTGGTAGAACTATCTTTTTTTTTTTTATTCCTGAACCTGAACATTTTAGTGGAAAACTGAGATTATTCACAGTGTCATTAAGAAAGTAGTTATGGAAAGGAATGCTGTTCACATGGCAAGTTAAAGCAATCCTTGATGTTCAGAAGAAAATCCTACTTGGCAAGTGACAGATACTTAGAACAAATGTGGAGTTCTTGAGCAAGAGATTTAGTTGCTTCAGAGCTATCATCATGCCAGTTCTTCCTAGAGTTAGGTCTTGCTCCCTTGATTGCTGAAATGTTAAGTCTGCCAGGAGCTTTGGTGAGAACACTGTTAGACAGTGCCTATGTCATCACAGCCTTTGAGTTTTCACGGGGGGAGGGAAATTGAATGTGGTTTTATCATGTTCTTTCTCTCAAGTAGTGTGTGGAAGTGTTTCTATAGATCAGAAGTATAAGTTATTTCTTTCTGAGGACTGTTCTCTGTCTTATTCTGTTATAACCAAGATCATGCATTTGAATCAGAAAAACTTTCCCAGGATTTTCCCATTTTCTGCCGGAACACACAGCAGAATGTGGAATGAGAATAATAATGTAGCATATGTGTCTGGCTTGAGGGCCTGTGCTCTCTACCCTTCTTCATCCAATTCCTAAACTAGGTTTATCTTGCACTCCTGTTTTATTTCAGAATGAATTCTGGAGTGTTTTATGTCACATGTTAAAGGAATGTTAACAAATACAGTTTTTATTGAGACTTTTTATGAATGCTGTTCTCGGTCACAGTCATTGAGTGAATCATGAGAGTCTTGCCCTTAATACTTACTATGCTCCTTTTTTAAAATGTTTTCCTTATCAGTATCTGTCAGAGGTCAAATTCAACTGTGTGAAGGATTTTTTGGGTAATTTCTACTAGCAAATACAGAAAACCCAAATTTGTTTCTCTCACATTGAGATTTGTTTGTTAATATTTAGCAAGTTGATTTTACTGAGGATAATTAGTAAGGTTAAATCAAATCCTATTTTGTTTTTTCATTGTTGCAAAAAGAGTTTCAGTTCCATATCAGGAGAAATGATTTAGTAAAATTTTCAAGTAGGCTTTTCTCTGTTTGAACAGGTCTGTTGTGATTATGTCACCATGTTTAACAGAGGTTTTTATAAATTGTCTTTGGGTAAATCCAGCACTGCTAGTGAAAGCACTTCTATTGTGGAATTACTAGACTTTCTTCTTTTTATTTATACTGTCTGTCGTGAGGAAATAAAGATTTACTTGCACAGCAGAATTAAATTAATCAAAGGAGCATAAGTAACCACAGGACTTTAAGATACACAGTAAGTCACATACATTTGTAATCTAATTCCATCAGCTTGTAACTGACTTCACATCTCTAAGTAGTGAGATGCTATCCAGCAGTAGCTCTAGAGTTAGAGCTTGCTAAGCCTATTGGTAAGCAAGTTTTCAATTATGTCATTCTTGTGTTTTGTTTTTCCCACTGCCCCCACTTTCTTCAGGAGCATACATGATGTAATTTTATTTTTATTCTCAAACTTTATGCTGAAGAGCTGGTATTCTTAGTCTGTTGCACATAGCATTAAAACTATTCCAGAGTGCTGTTTATAGTAGACATGTGGTTGCAGAAAGGTAGTGATAAGCCCAACACTGTATATAGCTCCATTTGAGTGTCTTTTTGAACTGTACTTTCTTTGAGTGAATGTTGACTTGAGGAGTCTTTGACTTCTACAAAGGAGTCAAGAAATAGAATTCATGTAAATTGAGAGAAGCAGAGTCCAGAGTCTGACCTCCACATTAAGCAATGAAACATAGTCTTGCATTTTTCTGGACACATGTATGGATTTGTAAGAAAGCAAAAGCAAAAGGTGTAAACTCTACTGCATTTGTTCCAGTACATAAAAGAAGAAGAAATTGCGAGCAGATGTAAAATTAAATGCTTCCATTGGGCAGCAGTCCTGATTCCAGCTTTGCAAATTTATGAAAGTGTATTCTGGCTCATATAAAACTACCCAGCTGAAGCTCTGACAGATATACTCCTATTTCTTCTCTTTTAAAGTTCATTCGTACAAAAATATATCTCCAGTGAGACTTGTTTATGGATTTAGGATCCTTCTCAGATGAGACATTGCATTGCATTTTAAATTTACACAAATAGTTCTCACAACAGTCTCTTGCATTTGTTTCCAATGCATAAATATTCCTTGAGTTGAGCATTACATCTGCTCTGGATCCTGTGAAATGTTACTCTGTGTTTACTAATTGAAATCTGGCATGCTGTAACAAACTTGAGTAATGTTACAGTTTATCAGGTTTTGCCCCACTTGTCTTTACTGAGTGTTTGCATCCACAGAGTCCTTATCCAGATGCAAAAATGTTTTACTTGTTTGTGTACTATACTTCTGCAGGATTCGGGGATTATTTACATAGGTTTAGAGTCTTTAAATTCCTTGATTTTAGAAGAGGCAACCCTCTTTCATTCTCTACTTCCTCAGAAACAAGTCATTCTTGTGGAACCAGGAGAGTGCTTTTACTTAACCCTGGTGGTTTTAGTCTTACAAAGCAATAACTTGTCTTCTTGCTGGTAAAGAATAAGTAGGCTATTTTAATTTGGTAGCACTCAGGTTTAATCTATTGCAGTCTCTTTCTAACAGTTAAAGTCAGTCAGGAACTACGTTTTTGTGTAACAGATAACATGTTAGAGCTGTGCAGTTCTGTGGGCCTGTCTCCTGGTAGAAGATCAGACATCTAATTCTCTTCTATGAGTAATAAGAACTTTCTTCAATGAAGGGAATGTTTTTCTTTTGTTTTAGATGTGCTTCCTTCCCCTCACTTAAAGGCTGCTTGAGAGCTAACAGCTGTCTGCTACGACTGACTTTTTTAAAACTTTATGCTACTTCTATTTTCTTGTTTTTATTAATTTCCTATGTTAATTTTTGGAAGCATTCAAGCTTTCTCTGGGATGCAAAGTGCAAGGCATGAAGTGTAATCACTAGGCTATCTCCAGTAAGTTTTTCAAGATGATTTGATATAGGATTAACTCAGTGTGGCTTGTTTTCAGACATGTAAATCTTGAATATTCATTGCATAATCTGATTTTTTTCAAATACTTTCTTTGTATAATTTAACTGTAGCTATGTCTAGACATATTTCCTGGCTATGGCTAAACAATTTTGAAGGTAAAGTATGAGCAGACTTTTTTGCACTTTCGCACAAACATAATATCATTCCATTATATATGTTAGAATAAATGGGAACTGCAGACATCGGAACTACAATTTTCATCCATTTTGCAAACCTCTGCACCTTTGTAAGATTAATTATTTCCCAGTAGTGTTTTCAGGCATTTAACTTCCATTTGCAATCAATTTGTGCAGTGCATCCATACAGTCCATTTATATTGTTTCTGCTTGTACCGAGCAGTTCTGTTTTGGAAAAATTGGTAGGACCTCTTCCTCTGTGCTCTTCTGTCTCCTGATTTCTGATGTTTTCATTCCGTTTTACTTAAGGTCATCTTGTATAAGGCCATCGCTTAACAGATAACTATTTTAGGATTTGCAGGATTCTGTGGTATTCTCTTAACTTTCATAAAAGGCAGCTGCTGGTATTAAAACCTTGTCCTGTTCTTCAGTCAGCAGTCCCATTTGTAATGTAAATTCACCTGAACTTCAGAGGGGGTTTTAAGGTGTATTTTGAGACTACTTTGCTGTAGCATGTTCCACTGCCCTTTTTCAATGTTTGCTGTTCTCTTTATATAGCTGTCTGCTCTTTCACTTTATGCTATCCTAGTTTCTGTTTTCCCCTACCTCTTCAGTAGATGGTTGAAGTGCTGCTATCTTCCCAGAGCGCAGCCTGAGTCACCTGGAAATTGCAGGAGATGATGCCCTTATTTTGAATGGATACTGCTTTGAAGAGGGACTAAGGGGTTTAGATCTTAGTACAGGATTTGGAAAATCTTAGGGCTTTTCATTGCCTTTTATTTTTGAGGGGGGAATGCTCAAATTCATGACTAAGGTAAGGATTTAAATAAAAGGGCTAGTAATGTGTCATCTTAAGTAATTTTTAAGAACTTTGTGCCCCATTTCCTTTGGTATAAAAACTTTAGTCCACATAATTAACTAGGTGGGTTTTTTGATAGCTCTGTCACTATTTCTTGTTTTGACTAGAAAGTTTGAATGCAGATAGTGCCATTTGTTGGAATGAACGTGGGAAACTCTAGGATTTGGGGTGGTTTTTGTTTGACACTTTTTTTTGTAAAGTAGTCTCCCTGGTTTCTTTCCTGCCTTCTGATAAGGTAAAGATTACTGGAAGGATTTTCAAAGAAACAAACCTACGAATCACATTTGCCATGTTTATGCCATTATTTGCTCAATTTTTACAACAGTTGATCCTTTAAACATGTAATTCTTAGAGAATCTTCTGGTTCTATTCTGTGTCATCACACAGCATAACAAAAATTACTCATATCAGTTCATTGTCATCTCCCAGACTCCTATTTAGTAAGATACTTACCTGTTATGTTGTGTATATGGGGTCTCCTCCTTAGTTACTTGTCTGTAAAATGAAAAAACCTTGCAGTGAGATAAACTTTTATGAATTGTAGTGCTTCCCAAAAGGTACAAAATGTTTGATACCACTAAAAGGGATTTGTACTTCTTTCAAAAAGTGCAGTGCTGGCTATGTTTTTTAGTAATTTTTTTTGTGTTCTATTTTTTAAATGTACTGTTTCCTTTCTCCCATCTGCATTTATAATATTCTGAGCTACTGATAATTTTAGCTGGGTAGTACCCTGGTTTTAAAAAAAAAAAAAAAAAAAAAAAAAATTCTCATCCCTCTTTCAGAATGCTGGAGTCTTGTAAAGTTTAAAGAGTTGCAGCAAAACCATAGCTTTTCTACCATTCATTTTTAGGACCAGACTGTCCAGATGCAGTCTGTTTCAGTATGTCTGCAACTTAGACTTTAAACAGCTTAGGTACCAGAAGTAGCTAAATCGAAGCAGAAAGTTTGTTTTGGGCTGCATTACCTATTTTTGACACTGTCAGCCAGGCCACCTCTCTGGAACATAAGCTCAAGATTTTTTTTTTTTGTTGCTTTTTCAGCTTCAGCATACTATCTGCCAAGCTCAAGGGAAGTAACTGAGATTCCCATTGGAGCCAAACTCCCTGTAGGTCTCAGGAATTTTCCTCGATACCAGGAATCTTCTCCCAGTTAAATAGCAGTGAACCTTCAAAGGTATGACATTCCTATCTATTGTGACAACTGGTTAATGCCACATAGGTCCCAGCAGGAGACTGCTAATGAGCTTAGGATATGTTTGCCTTCCCTTCCTCCACTCTTGACTTATCCTTAAATGAATTATGTGAATGATTTTTTATTAAATCAGAGATCCAAAATTTCACAGCTGTTATGGCTGATTTCAGCTGGAGATGGTATTTCTTTTGGAGCAACAGGTTCCTGTTAAGATGGAATTTGTTTTAGCTGAAACCAAACTAAACTTAGATGACATTCTGCAGTGGGTTGAAGGTTTGCTTTCAAGTTTTAGGCCTTATTTCTGTACAAGCACAAGAGGAACTCCATGCTAGACTGCATTGTCACTCTGTTTGCTGATTTGATCACTCTGCTTTCTGAAGGGACAGGGAGAAGGTGGTTGTGTTTTTCTTTAGTTCCAGTGGATAGGATGACTGCCACTTAAAACATACAGACAGTACTTCTGAGATTCAATTTATGAATGTGTCAAGCATAAACTCTATTATATAAAAGTTCCAGTGAACTCTCTCAACAAAAAACCAGGATTTTAAAGAGCTGAGACTTGAGAGCAAACTGTCCAAGCCTGTTTAACATTTTTGGCCTTCTCTGAAACATTATATATGTCTTGAGACATATATTTTTGTGTAGCGAATTTTGAGCTGCCTATATATCGTCCCTCACAGAATATTAAAAAGTCTATCTGGCACGACAAATGTGAAAACAGTGTTCCTTTCTTTCCAGAGAGACTTTCCTAGCAAAAAGTCTGTGACAAATTCCCGATGGCTTCTTCACATACATTTTCTTGAATGAAGAGTTGTTTTCAGCAAAATTCTAGAGAGTGAAGTATTTGGAGATCGTTGTCTATTTTTTCTTCCCTTTCCTTTTGCTTGCTCACTCTGCCACCCAGAATTAAGCAGGCAATATTTTCTGAAATTACCATTAAGACAATTTTGGCTGACAAATCCATAGTAGCTGAGCATTTGGCGAGCTATTTATTTGTTTCTTAGGCTGCATGTACCTGGTTGTAGGAGTGGCACCGGGAGGTACTGTGAGCAGATGCCATCGTGTGAGTGATGAGCAGGGTGGTGGTTGCTTAAGTACCACGGACAGGGGTCCCTCTATACTGTATATCACCCTGTGGGACTTCCACCAAAGTGACTTCATCTGTCAGGAGTTTTGTATGTGGGCAGTTCTGCACAGCCCGTGACCCTTTTGCAGGCATCAGTACTTATGATTCTTTATCACTTGATACTTTTGAAACAGCTGTTTTTCCTGTGAGTCCATGTCATAAAATTCTTGGTGTTCCACAGCGTGTGCAATTGTCCCCCATTTTCTGTCATTTGACAGTAGTCTTATGTAAATACTTACTCACAAGAACCTCCCCTCATGTTTAAGACTTAATTGTTGTCCTCTTACGTGCTCCTCATCTGATTTCGAAGATTTCCTGGATAAACTGAGTGCAATAATAAGGCAAAACCTGACTTTCACTGTTTAGCATTTAGTGGATAATATTCAATGCTGTATTCTTCCTGAGTTTATTCCTGCTGTAGTATTGAAATTCTTTCTGAAGCAATGAAGTACATCTGGGAAGAGGTTGCATGGTTTCATAAGCAGAATCAAATCAAATGGTTCCTTGCTTTTTTACTGTATGGGGAAATTCTAATCAGGACACCTCATTCTAAAGAAAATCAAAATGGTTGAGTTAGTGAAACTATTTCATGAGTTGGCTGGTGAATCACTTCTGCTAAAGGAAATTTGATTTACATCATAGCTCAATCGACATCATCTGTTTACTTCAGAAACATGCCTGTTCCTGTGATCTACAAGGTGGCAATGTGATGTCACCCACGGACTTTGTCCAACATGTGTTGTGCTGCTTCTGTAATCCAAACATGAAATTGCAAGGGGCAGTATAAGAATCTCTATTTGAGCATCAGAGATGCTATGGCCTACCATGCAAGAAGGATAAGGTTTGGTGGTTGCTCACACTGGGGACCTATCAATGCTTTTTTGTAGAGTAGCTATTTACTTACAGTAACTCTGATTCTTGGAGGTGGTGTAGTTTGCTTGCTATGATTGAACCTGCATTATTTTAAGAAACCATAGAAACTTAGATGTTAAATCATAAGGAAATGAGAGTGCATCAAACTTGGTTTTTATCTAGGGGACCACTACGCAGTATAGGACTTGTACTTGGCACTGTTTTGAGCAATTCCAGTTCTTCAAATATATTTTTGTGTCCCCGAGATGATGCCCAAAGGGGATGCCCACTGGCAATTCTATGTCACTGTTCCTGTTGGATAGCCCTGACAAACTCATACTGATGCTAAGGTTGGTAATGACTGCAATGAGCTGGGGGAAGAAGGGAAGGATGGCATTGTTTGAATAAATTTTGGACCAGACCTCAGACAGGTTTATCAATAGGTTTTCTGCATTGTATCAGTGATCTGTCTGCAGATCTCCATCCATCCAGTTGCATGTCTCATGTAAAAACTACTTGTAAGTTTTCAGTGATACCTGTGTAGAAGCGTTATATTTTTAGTTCAAAGCATTACAGTAGCCTCCAGTAAAATGGTTTTATACTATTTACCAAGTAAAATAAAGTAATCTTCTGTGACTTGAATCCTTTTTGCACCTCAATCTGTTGCTCTCTTACTTGTTGAGTATATTTTAAAATTGGCTGATCATATTTTAAAGGATGAAATCCTCATAGTGGGGTCACAATGTCTTAGCTGATTACTTCCCCATCAGATTCCTTCTTCAACTTCAATTTTTAGACATCTGTCTTTTACTAGGAGTTCACAGTGAAAGATCCTCAAGCTGGTGGTGAGCTGCTTCTGCTTGACATAATAAAGCAGAAGTGTTGCTTTTTCTAAATAACATTTAGTTTTGGAAGACTTCTTACTACTTCATTCAACAGTTCAGAAATGCGTGAAATGAAGAAAAGCTATGGGTGATTCTGGACCTATATACACTGTCACTTAAAAATGGTTTAATTGCATAAACTAATTTGGCACACTTGATGCATTTGATTATTTATATGGGTACAAATGTTTCCAAGAGAAACTCGGCAAGATGTGTTGAAAGCTGATCTGTGCAAAATGAAGTCAAATGTAGTGCATTGATGAAAATTTGCCCTAATATAATTTGTCATTTCCCATAGTGTTTCCCTGTTACGTTATTGAGCTGAATGAGCACTTCTCTAGTATATTTTCAGGGTCTCTGTGTTCTAGTTGACTTCTATGCTACTTCTAGGCTCAGATACATATTCTGTGACAAGTATTTAGTTTGGTAATCTGTATCAGTGAACTTTACTCTTTCTGGATTGGCTTGTGTGTTTAGCTGCCTTTATTTTAATCGGATACAACTTTGTAATAGGTGGACATAGGTTCATTTTTACTATTTTAATCTGGAGCAGATTCTTAGCTGAAGAATGAGGTCCTATAAAAATTTTTGCAAGGAACTTTTTGACCTTTCTCTTTTTCAACCTTCCCAGTCTTCCCCAAAGTTATTTCTTAGAGCTCACTTGAACAGAAAGATAGGATTTTGCAGGTTTTACTGCCTAATATAGCAGTGTAGTTCTGCAACTAGTCTCGTCTGCCCAAACCCATAGTTGAGTCTTCCTGAGGGATGAACTGTGCTCCTCTAGACTCTTCAGTAACTGCTATTTAGAAGAATGGAAAACTTCTCTTCCCTAATGGACTGAAGTTAGATTTCTTGACTGTTTAAGGAGGTGACTGATTAAGACCACAGAGCCACCTCCTTAGGTGGTCATTGCTTCATTAGAGCAAAGAAGTGTGCTTTTCACAGTGGGTCCTTTGAGCATGTTTCTGTGTTTCTTGTTAGGCTGCTAATGTGGTGTCCCTCCTTTGACTCACTTGGAACTTGTGAAGTTTCTTTTGGACATGCTTGGTTTTTCTGCTGGAACTGGTGCATCACTGCTATTAACTGGTTCTTTTCCTTCCTAAGTGAAGTGATGGCTGAAGCCCAGGCTCTGCTGCTTCATGTGTTGACAGTTCCAATATTTGGAATTATGCAGAGGTCTACTGATGCTGAATCCTGCTATTATGGTAGGACATGGCAGTTTTGAAAAGAGAAATTTGGAAATTTAGCCAGCATTCTTTCTCTTCATTAGTTGTTGTAAAAATGTTTTTGGGTAGCTGTAAAAAAACCCCAATGGCTAAACCAGGGTAAAGCCTTTCACATACTAGATCTCTCAACTCGGAGGAAGTCTGTGTACTGATAAATACTTCATTTCTGAATATAGCATTTCCTTCTTCTGGAATTTAGTTTTATCTTCTGCTTGCAAGGATGCATTACTTATTGAGAACAACTGCTTTGAAAATCTTAGGATTTTTTTATGTAACCGAATAGTAAGAACTAGTTAGGCATGTAGAAAGGCAAAATTGTATTTCTGAAGAGACTACCTGCTATTTTTAATTTCAAAGGTGGCTAAGTCACTAAAATAAGAATCAGCTTTAACAGTTTTATGAGAAAAGTAGAAGTAAAAGAAGAGAGGTTGTGGAGTCTCCTTCTCTGGAGACATTCAAAACCCACCTGGACATGTTCCTGTGTGACCTGATCTAGGTATTCCTGCTCTGGCAGGGGGATTGGACTAGATGATCTTTTAAGGTCCCTTCCAATCCCTAACATTCTGTGATTCTGTGATTCTGTGAAAATCAAATGCTGTTTGGTTTCACAGCCTGTTTGAGAGGCAGCCACTGGAAATGTGTTGTCATTTGGATCTAGTAGTACAGATGATTAAATGGAAATGCAATGATATACTAGCATCTCAGAGAATCATGTTGTCTAATGCTGAAGCTGAGGTGGCAGCAGTAATTCTCAGTTCTCTGTCAGTAGTTCTGTGCAGAAGAGGATTTTTTGCTCCAGGGGAAGAAAAGGGGCTGATTTTTCTTCCTATGTATATATGCACAGAAAAACTCCCTGAAGTCTGTGACCCCTGTCTAGCACATGTTCTGGAATTTGTTTGCAATGACCCTGAATATGAAATTACTTTCAGTAGTTTTTTCCTTTCTGTATCTTCACAAAAGATATCCTCATAGGGTAACATAAATCATGTGTTGTTTCAAGGATGTTAGCCTACTGTAAATAGAGCAAACGAACTGGGTTTATAAGGCTACTAGAAGTAGCAGTTCAAGTGTTATGCCACTTTCAAGACACCACAGAATTTAAGCAAAACATCACTGAGTATGGAAAAGAGGTCGATATTCAATTTAAGTAGGATTAAGTACAAAAGAAATCCAAAGATGGCTTTTCTAATCCTATAAGGAGGCCAGCAATAGCAGTGTAGTACAAGCTTCCTCTTAAAAGTTCTGGTCTCGTGTTCAGTCATCTTTCTGAAGAGTATTTTCAAGTTGCTTTGACCTTTATTTTTTTACTTTTATTTTGATTCTTCTACTAATGGTTGAACACTCATTATTTGCAATAGTAGTCTTGCCAAATGTATATGGAATTCTGTAGAGCCTCTTAGACTATACAATAAAGTGAAGAAACAGGGCTATTAAATTTGCTGGGGAGGAGATTTCCATTGAGAACATTATTTCTGCTTTGACGTACAAAATAACATGGATTACTGGAGTGAGAGTATATATCCATAGGTAAAGCTGTAAAACACAGAGGACAGGAAAAATAAGAAAGCAATGGAGAGAAAGCAGGAGAAGAGATAGATAAGAGTATATAACAGCAGCAAAGGACAGGTGAGTGAATTTTTTTGTTTCAATTTTAATTCCTTTGTTGCTTTATTTTGACTTTCATTATTCTTCTTGTTTATAAGAATTGTCACAAAATTTATAGCATTAGCAACTTTTTTTAAAAAAAACCCAAACCCTAGGTTTTTAGTATATTGTAGGTAAGATTGGCCTAGAGCTGCAGGAACTGTCCTAAGTTACTGCTACTGATCTTGTTTGTATTGATTCTTTCCTTTGTTTCCCCTTTAACATTCTGTGGTAAGACACTTAAGAGGAAGAAATTTCCAATTTTAAATTTCACTCAGGTAATGAATAATATAGCTGATGTATAAAACTTTCCAGGAAACCAGTTATTTATCACTGATTCTTCATGACCTACATAAGAGGAAAAAATATAGGAGGAAACTTAATCTGGTGTTTTCTCATGGTAGACTTAGGTGAGGTGAAACATATATACACAGTGGTTAGCACTTTTAAAGAGCAGGGTTGACAGCAAAATCAACTGCAGTGAACTTCAAGTATAGTATTTACTATACGTAGAGCTACTACTGCCACCTGTACTTAAGGCTATGTGACCCTTTCCACTTGAAGGCTTAACTCTTAGTTACTTTATAACTTTTGCCAAAGTTCAGTTCAGGCAGATTTTTCCATGCCAGATGTCTGCTTTGGGTTGAATTTTTTTGAAAGTTTCAGCCAAAGCAGTTCTGTTCCAAGAATAAGGCTAGTGAAAAGTATGCTATTTTGCTTGTGTGAGAATATTCTGGTGTCGTCCTTTGATGCTTCAGTGCCCTCAAGCTCTGAAGCAAGGATTTGAAATTTGGCAATAGTTCAGCCTTTGTGTTGAGGATGTGCCTTCTGCCTCCCTGTAAAAATCCACCCAAATTTCCAGACCGGTTTACAAGGCTTTGAAAGATTGCCATTTGCATGGGTTTAATAGGAATTTCTTAAAACTTCACAGTAAGTTTCCTTTAGATTCTCTTCACACTGGGAATGCTCCAGGCAGAGTAGAGCTGCGTATTTCATCCCACTTCTGCTAGGAATTGTAACAGCTGGATCTGGGTGCTGACATCGAACTAAGAGTGGGCAGTGCTTTGTCTTGTACCACCACTGCCTATTCCCATGTCCTATTCTTTCTCCCTGATGAAGGACCCAGGCCCTCTGGAAAAAGAAACTGCTTCGCTCATCTGAAAGAGCATGACAGATGTGGAGAAGAATTTAGGAGTGTGTGTGTGTGTCTTGTTTGTGCTATTCCTTTGGGCACAGAAACTGTGTATCATACTGGCAAAACATTACTTCCTTTTCTAGTGGGTGTTCAGATAGTAATTACATTTTGTTGTATTTAAACTTCAGTAGTTGAGAGGGTCTTAAAGATTTAATCATTTTACTGAACTATGTAGGCATCATTTTTACAAAAAGGTTACTCGAAATGTCACAGTACAGTAAAATTATTTAGAGGGCAAAACTTAAGAGCTCACTTTTTCAAACACTTAAGTTGAACCCAGAGTTCTTGCACTTAATATATCGTAGTACAGCCTCCAGCTTCCTCACAAGTGTCTCATGCTTTGTCCAAGAGGCAACTATTTGATTGGAAAGGGGAAGAGGGTCTATCCTGAGGATGAGTCCAGGATTTGTGTGGTAAAGGATGTGTATTCATCTGTTACAGAAGCTTGAACATGTGAAGTAAGTGAAGCAGAGATTTCAGGAATTTAAAAAAAGGCTTTGTGGCTTAGACAATGGAGTGCTGCTTGATGAATTGTGTGCAATCTGTGCTTAGTCATGGTGTTTTTAAATGATGCGCTGAAGTAACTGTTCCTAGGTGACTGCTTTTACTGTGTGTTCTAGTGTCTTATTTGAGAACTCTTATCAGTTGGCAGAAATGCAGACACTTATAATGGCAAGTGAACTCAGTGGGACCTAAACCTCATGCTAAATACTGTATGTTACTAAGGACAGTAAAAATTAGGTTCAAAGTATGTGAAGTTTGACATCTGGATCTAGGGAATATTTAAATCTAACTAACCTAGTGCTTCAGTTGCTGGTTTTACAGATGTAGAAATTACTTGTCCCATCTCTGTAAAAAGGCTTGTGAAGAAATTTGTTGCCTTTGTAGGAGGACTGAAAAATAATATGCTATAAATCATATGACCCCCTCCCGTTGATCAGGGATGAAACAAAGCATTGATAAATATGTAATCAAAAGTTTATTCATGTAATAAGATACAAGTATATTATTACATTAGTAAAATTACCCTTGTAACTCTTAACTTTCCAATTCTTAGCTTTATGACCCTAATAATTCTCTTAAAATAAAAGATGCAATTTTATCTGTGAATTTAATAAGCATCCAACTTGCTTTTGTACAAATAGTTCAGTTCTGCAAATCCATTGGTAGCTCTCTTGCTTCCAGAGGTAGAGTCATTACTCACTCTTTATAATTTCTTTCCCAATAAAGCATGCAAACCTCAACTATATTGGTTCTGTCCTAAACCAATTATGTCAACCTATAGCAAGTAGTATTTTTTTTTTTTAACTGTATTAACTAATCCATTTCATACTGATCCAAGCATAAAAATCCCAACATCATAGCTCTGGAACTTTAATTATCCACTTTGAATCAGCAGTCAAAATTCTTAAACTGTGAGAATAATATTAAAGTGCAAGTTTAATTAGCAATAACCTTTTAATTCTCTTCTAAATTATAGCTACTTTACCATAGTACTAGTTGAATAAGATATTAGTGAGATCCTCATCCTTTCTGTTCACAGTGGAGATAGAAAGCATATTTGCTCAAACTGTTGACTACTACCTCACTAAGATAAATTTCCCCTTTGAAAAGCCACTTCAAGAGTACATCATTTTTATCACTTTGTAGAGCCATCTGTTATCTGAAGGTTCCTATGCAAAAAAAAGATTTTGTAGGTTTTTTGAGAGGGACAGAGTTACAAGAAATAAGTGAATGCATGTTTGTGGAAGTGCCTAGCTCCCGGAGTGAAAAGATCTGCTGCTAAAGTTCAGTGAATTTGATGCTTTGGAATTTATTTTTTGGAGAGCCTGCAGCAGTGGAGAGTTTTCGATTCTGGTGGGGTTTTTTTCCCTTTTCTTTTTTTAAGGTGGGGGTGTGGGAAGTTTTTTATCTCTTTAAACTTCAAGTAGTCATTAAACTTTTTCTTCACTTGTTTCTTGGGTCATTCCCTCAGGGTGTTTCCTGCCTCTGAAACAGTTGATCTTAGAGTCTTTTGAAAGCTTCAGCAAAGGCAAGGCATTTGACAAGGATGTTCATCATGCAGTAGTTTCAGGAGAAAGATGGGAGTTTTGAGCTGCTCAAAGCATAGACCTTCTTAAGAGGAACTCTGCTGCTAAGAACAGCAGTCTTATTTGCTTATCTGTGTGTAATCCACTTGCTTGTGGGACAACTGTTGGGTTTTGTTGGGTTTTTTCCGCCCCCAAGACAACCACTTACTTGTATGCTCTTCCATATGTGTTTTGAGCTGTGCTTTGAAGTTGGGCAACTAGCTTTAAACAGAAGCTGTTACCACACTTACACATAGCATCTAGCTTGATTTCAGCATGCTGATGCCAGTGATGTGGTTTAGAGTTAATTAAATGCAATTCTTTGCTTGTTTTGACATTGGTTTCTGTAGGATTAAAATGAAAAAAGAAAAAAAAATCCCATTATATTAGGGTTTTTGTGTAAAAGCCAAGTCAAAATGGACCTTAGAATGTGATTAAATGGCTGTGCAGCAATGATTAATTGGCCAGGCATCTGTCTTTACACATAGGTAAGATGAAATCTGTGAGTTATCTTGTTTTTCCTCTGTCACCTACCTCTTTCTCTTCCCCAGTCCCCCTAATAATGTAAGGAATTTTTGAAAACCCAGACTTGTCTGAATTCAGTTTCCTACGTAAGTCATTCTAGCATATTTTAATTTAGAGTGTCTAGATAAACCAGTTTAACTTTAAGGTGCATATTTTCTGTCATCTTTGAGCAGTGTACTTTGGTAACAAGATTCAAATAGTACTGCTTTCTTTCTTGAATTTACTCGTCTGTATTTTTTTTATTTTGTTTTATTTTAAGGCACAAAATGAAGAGTAGATTCTGAAAGGTAAAAGTAAGCGCAACTGTAGTCAACCAAACTAATTTGTATCCAATTACACCAGCAGTAAATTAGCTATGAATATTCAATTTTACTATTTCAAATCAATTTGAAAAACTAACTAAAATCTGATTTGCAAGACTCTGCTCTATTAAACAGATTTAATATGTGATCATTTATATTAGGTATGTTAACTGTTTCTGAATGTTTTGCTTTTTTGTCTTGTTTTTCACAGCAACTTGAATTAGTGGAACCAAGTGGCTGGATTCATGTTCCTTTAACAGATACTCATAAGAAGCCTATTCGTACATTTATGATTCAGATTGCTGTTCTAGCTAATCACCAAAATGGAAGAGACACTCACATGAGACAAATCAAAGTGTATACCCCGGTGGAAGAGAGCTCTATTGGTAAATTTCCTAGATGTACAACAATTGATTTCATGATGTATCGCTCCATCAGATAAAATTTCTTAATGAGAAATAATAAAGGCATTTTTTGATGGCAGTATCATTGCTCAACTATTCAGATTCTTAGAGCAGCATTTACTTCAGTGTAATTATATCTTTATACTTTGTACAATTTTGAAATAAAGATAATCTTGTGTTGCAGTGTATTTGTAGTCTGTAATTTTGCATTGCTTCTGCTTGGAGTCTTGGAGTGCTCTTGTACGATATGAGAGGGAAAAAAACTGGGCACTTTAAAAGAACATGTTAGCGACCGAGAATCAATAATCAATTTGATATAATATAGTTCTGGTTTTGGGAGTGATATCTTCCCCTAATGATCATGCATGGAAGCAGTTCTATAGTATTGCTGTTCACTCCTTTACCTAAAAGTTGCTCCTTTTAAAAAGCATTCTTCTTGAATAGACATGGTTTAAAGACATTACTAGTAGAATTTTCCTGTCATTGCTTGTATTAATGCGATATACTCTTTTCTGTGTGGGTTGCGTTTCTTGCTTAATGACTGTCTGCATGGATTTAGCGTTCTTTGTAACTGCAAAGTAGATCGTAGAATCATAGAATATCTCAAGTTGGAAGGTACCCATAAGGATCACCAAGTCCAACTCCCTACTCTTTGCAGGACTACCTAAAGCTAAAACATATGACTAAGAACACTGTTCAAATGCTTCTTGAACTCTCTCAGGCTTGGTGTTGTGACCACTTAACTGGAGAGCCTGTTCCAGTGATCAATAATGCAATGAAGATGATAATGATATGAAGAAGACAAAACCTTTCAAATTATCCAATATAGTTTTATATTAATATATACTGAGTATAGGACATCTAAACATGACAGCTGTTCAAAACAGGAGGAGAGTTAGGAATGCTCCAACATAGAACAATAGCAGGAATGAAACTGAAGGTCCAACGCACCTCCTAAAGTACAGAGTACTCAAGTGTATAATACAAGGTAATCTCAGACTTGTATCATGGAGTCTGTTTAACATGTATTTTAAAGTACAGAATATTGCAGGGAAATTGTATACTTCATCCACTTGCTATGAATTTAAATATTTAACACTAATGCCTCAATCTAATTTCTAGTTGTTTATTTTTTTTTAAAAAAAATTAAGTTGATTTTAGAAAGATAGGCTGTTGAAGTACAAGGGTTTCTTTTAAAATGTTCAGTATTGATTCAACCCTTTCTTCCTCCTAGCACCATAAAAGTTGATGGTAAATCCAGCCTAATCTCAGCCAAAGAAAACCTCTGATGCTTTTTAATTGTGGGCGAGGAAAGGCTAATGGTAGCAGAAGCTCATCAAACAATGATAGAGCATCTTCCAGGGGAGAAAGAAGGTGAAATAGAGGAAAATGGCAGGGTTGTCAAAGGAGGATTAAGATTCAGCTGTTGAAATATTTTATAAACTTAACAAAGTAAGCTGTTGTTTACTGGACAGTTTTGTCCTCTGGCTGAACTTGCAGTCTTTAGGCGGGTAATTAAAATGGGCATGTCCTGATAATGAACCTTGTATTCTATGACTAGCCTGGGTTCTCTGTTTAAATGTGGATTCAACCATTTTAGGAGGACCTTAATGGTACTTTACTTTTCTGTGTCAAGGAGGTATCAACAGCAGAACTCCTGTTCAGCAGAAGCTGGTGGAACCTGTGCTGTTTTCTGTGATTCTGTGATTTTTTACTAAGTCTGTCAGTTCAGTGGGTTTTATAATAGTGTCAAGGAGTTGTACATTCATGTTGATTTATTTGAAGCAGAGTTTGTACTTTTGATGTACCACTTAATATTTTTCTGTAAAAAAAGCAAAACAAAAAACAACCAAAAACCACAAACAAAATACAACACAACAAAAAAACCCAACAAAACAAACCCACCAAAACTCCTGGATTTATCTTGTTACATTGTTAAATTATTGATAGGTTTTTTTAAAGGATATTATTAGACATGCAATTTTTCTGGTTTTTCTCCAAGAAGGTAAGATAGCAGTTATCCATCCTAGCTTTATATTGTAAAGCCACTGTTCCCTACTTAATGATTCTGCCACAGATAATTCTGTGGTAATTCTGAACTCTGGTCAGTAACACTTAAACTATTTGGATTCCAAAAAAGGTTGAAGTATTGTTTTCTCTTACATGTCACTCAACATTATTTATTACGTACTTGAATAATATGCGCCTTTATTTTCACATAAGTTCGCAAAAGACCAGTCCTTGAAATGGATGTGGATACCTTCTGCATGAACCATCCCCAAGAATGGTTCAGATAGAAGTTCAAGGGTTTCATAAACCATTAAATGTGTCCAAGCTAAGGGTGTGCATTCAAAGCAGCACCCATTATCTTTAGGCTAATGAAGTCAAAGTAATACTGCTCTATGATAAACATTGTCCAGTAGACTAGGAACAGGCCTGTCAGTGCAGTCTTGTTCTGCTTATTTCTGCCCTGCCTCAGTAGGCATAATTTTTGGATCTATAGAGAGCCATTCCTGCTTCTGTTGAAGTGTTTTAGGGCTCCTATGTGCATGCAGCATAGGTGCCAGTATTTGTCTTCAAAATTTGGAATTGCTATTCCTGATAGTATAGTTGAGTAAGCTGAAACCTAGCTTGACTACTTGTCTTGCTACTCTGAAACCATGGATGGTGTTCAAGCAGTTCTAAGAAGCTATGATACCCATGTTAAACTGGATCATGTTAAGTTTTACTGTTGGGGAAGAAAACTGTACTTACAAATCAAATGTAATGCGATCTTTTAGTAGATGTTAAAGTGCACAAGGCTTTTTAAAGGTTAATGCTGTAGTTACACTTGGGCAAACAAATTGGTCTGCCAAACCATTGCAGGAAGTTACTACACATGCGTAGTGTTTAGCGGCTACTTTTTTTTTTTCTTGCTAATTTTTTTCAGACACACAATAGTCTGGTATCTTATCACTTGAAAGAGCAATTTTATGTGACTAAGCACCAAAATTGTTGAGCATACAGATTAATCCAAAAACTGAGTTTGAGAAGAGAAAGTTCTTGTAATGTTACTTCAGTTAAACCTTATATATTGCCTAGCCACATGCTTCCTTGGAAGGTGTCAACAAGTGCTGTAAATTACAGTTAACTGGTGATGTGCCCTAGAGATGCAAAATTGCAGACCTAAAGCAAAAACTGAATGAGTTACTTTTGCAGTGAAAATTCACAAAAATAAACATTCTTACTCCTGTATAAATAGTACTGATAGAATACTAGAACCATTTTGATGTTGATCATGAATTTGAAGTTTAGTGAAAATAGTAATAACACTTTAGCTCAATATACTTGTTTCTCTTATTTACTTACTGCTCCATCTGAAAAAAATTTCCTTTGCATCCTTCAGCAATATCTTACATTCATAACTATTTTGTTTTACTTTTCCCTGTGTGCATGCTTTGACTGTGGTTTAGAAGGAGGCAAGTCCTGGGAATCTGTCATCTATAGTATATCCAGGTTATCAGCTTCTCAGCAGAAACAAACACAGACCTGTATCTCTAAAAAGCATAAAGTCAACAATTGACTTGTTTGTTAAGAGGCAGGTTGTCTACTTCTTGCCAACTTAAAGCATTTTTATTTTTTCTAAGGTTGAGCAAACAAGACTGCTTCTTCAAAGTGATGAGGAAAAAATAATCAGGTATTCACAAACGTGGTTTGCTAAGAATTATAACTCTGTGCCTAAACCTTAGGGTAGTTGTGTGAGTATTTTGTCTTGCTTATCCAAATATGAAAGAGCAAGGTGTCCTGGTTACAAGCACAACTAGTCTTAAGTAATTTCAATCTATGGAAAAAAGAGCTTTTATAAAAGGTTTGAAATTTCACAAGGTGTATACTCAGAAGAGACTTCTTTGCTATTTGTCAAATACAAACGTACAGTCTTAGCATTGTTTTTAGCAAGCTGACTACTAACTAAAGATGGTTCAAGTTTAGATTTGAGTTCATATCAGCGACATGTCCGATCTAAAGGTTTTAGAGAGAGGGAGAGAGTGTGTATTTGTATTCAATAATGGCCAATACTTTAGGCTGATAAATGCTTCCTGAGTAACTATTTTTACTAAAACAATGCTCTTGAGCACTATACTACAGGTATGTCCCTAAGTAAGTGTTGGATGCCTTGGCTGTTTTCCATTACCCCAAATCACAAGACTTTCCCAGCAGACCCTGAAGTAATTTCCCAATTTGTTTGTCTATGAAGACAGATCTGTTTTTTACACTGGCATTCTTCTCCAGCTGGAGACTAAGATTATAGTGGATAATTTTGTGTTGTTACTGTAGTAGTATCAAAATCTGCTAGTTTACCAAGTAACATCTATCCAAAAAACTGAACCAAGGGAGTTCAGAGTTGTTTGTTCCTCAAGAATTATAAAACTCTCTAGAGCTGTATGCTAAAGGTAATGCTACCAGGGGAAGAGAGGTGGCCAGGAGGCCACTGTTATTCTGTGATAGCCCATTGTGGCCATACCTTAAAATGCTTGATAATTTATAGTTCCTTGTGGCTAATGAGAAAAATAGAGAGAACTACTGGATATTTATAAAAGCTAGTAAGGCAAGAGCTTTCTCCTTTGTCTACCCATGAAATACAGAAAAATTCCCAGTTAAGTCTCAGAACGCTATCGCTAAAGCCTGCTTTGCTTTTTTGAAAACGCACTCTGGTAAGTGGATGAGCACTTAATTTACTTGTTTTCTGCTAATGTTGATGGAATAGTGCTCATTAATTTCAATTGAGCATTGGGTTAGGCCTTTTGCACATTGAATTACAATTACTTCTAAGTCTTAGGTTTTCAAATTTTTGTTGTAGTCTAGTAGCGTTATCATATGATGACTTTACATCAATCTTTTAAGTTTTGCATTTTTTACATTTTCTTTACCTGCTAATGTTAAAGAAAAAGAATTGCAGGTTGCACCATGACTGAAAGGTTGGAAGTTTTCTAACTTCAGGCAAGGTATAAAAGTACATTCTGAACTTTTATGGTCAATTGCAGTATCAAAAGAAGTATTATACAGTAGATGAGGAATGAAAGGTAGGAATCATCTTATTTTAACCTGTGCAATGTGGATTTCCTGCCCCTCCATAGCTGTAGCTGTAGCATTGTTCATCATTGCCAAGGCAGATGGCAGTTTAGTTTTCCAGCTAGTCCTTTTAGGATTACAGAGTACTATAAAAAGGGATAAATAACAAACTATTAGTATATTATGTGTGAATTGCTATGGTTAGCTGTATTATATAGCAAATATAACTCCTTAATCACTGGTCTGTGTTTTCCATACCTTTTGTCTTCTAAGATGTTGTTGTTAAGTAGTCTCTCTTCTATGAGAAGCATCTGATAAATATTGAGTAGTATAAGATTAGGGTAATACTGAAATAAATGAGAGACAAAATGGAAGATGTATTTGTTTTAAGAAATCATGACTTGGCAGTCATCTGAATCATCACTTCAAATAGTAGTAATTTAGGGCTTTAAAAAGTGTTTTGGACTGATCCACACTTAGCCTTTCCGCTTTGCAGAACAGAAATTTGTTTCCTAGCATAAACCCTGTCTTTAATTTAAACCTTAGCTTAATTCTCTTTGTATACACTAAGAAGAGGGAGGTAACTGAGTGATCAGGATCCTGAACTCATGATGAAATGAGTGAGAGTAACTGTTTTGACTAAGTCATGTCTGTGTGTCTTCGCAGTACTGCAGTGTAAAAAAAAAGGCAGATGACAGCAGAGGAAGAAAAGAGGTCTTTGCTGCTTCTGGATTCTAAAATGGAGAACAGCAAAACACTTCTATTTTGCTTAAGTCTCTGCCAGAGGTGGAAGTTGAAGCTATGAGTCCTTTGTCTATCTTCTCTTTCACTGTGAAGCAGATTTTCAGGTGATTCTGTTCTCAAGACAGGCTTTGCAATAGTACAATTCCTGTGTGTAATGCCAATTTAAAGTTTAAACTGTATCTTGAGTTTTGCTGTTCTAGTTCAATCTGTAGGGGAAATACGATTGCCAACGCTGTGTCTATAGATGCACGGCTGAAGCTCTTGAGTTGCTGCCAAAAAGGCATAGCATACTGTTTAGTGAAAAAGGGATAAGCTACCTTACATTTTATATGGGATACCCAACATGAGATCGATCCTGGCTTGCAGTCTGGCTTGAAGATCTGTCTACATGCCATTTTCCACACTTTGGTTGGTGTAAATGTAGAATATTAGACTTCTATTGATTTAATTTATTTTTTTTTATAGCTACTCTGTGCACTTGACTTCAGATGGCTCTTGCCCAGACCCTCAGTTACTTAGATGTGACTTGCTTAAAGCATCACTTGCTGCCTAATTCTGTGGTTGCCTTAGTCTTCACAAACAGGCATGCTACTAGACTGTGGGGTGCTTAGAGCTCTAATTCAGGCTCGAGTTATTGATAAGGGAAGTAATTGAAACTTGATTTAGGCTTGAAATCTGTTTATACACTAGCGAGAGAGCCCGATGTCCACGTCACCAGTACTGATTAGCAAAAATGCATGAACTTGGGTATAATAAACGAAGTGATTTAAGAGGCTGAAGGACCATGGAGAGCTACCAGTCATTGGGACGGTGAATCGTCACTTCATCTAATACAAAGTGCACCACATCCCTAGGCAGCAGGCCACTGCTTGAGAAGTCCACACCTCTCGCAAAGCAAGAGCCAACAATAATTGTAAGTGTCTTGAGACAAGAACAGCAAGTGAAACAGGTGGTCAGGCAATTTGCACCAACCACCTTCTGAAGTAAGTCGGGCTAGCTGCAGAGCAGAGTGCCACTTGCAGTAAGTCAGAGTGACAAGACTGGACCTTGTAATTATAGCTGAATCACATGATGTCCTATAAAGAAAGAATGACAGTCAGAAGCTAGTGTAGTTAACTTCTTAGGAAATCCTGAAGACTTCAGACATTATCAACCATAAATATGTATCTATTTTTCAAAATGACAGGTGAATTTTTCTATAACTCCTGTTTTCAGGATGGATCTGGATTAGTAACACAAAAAGTGAGAGCTCATTGCCATGCGAGGTCTAACCAACAGAACAATTGGTCATTGTTGCTGTTACTGTGTTTTGGTATGCGAATGCATTATGGAGATCATTTTCAGTGGGTATTTTTCTTGAATTTACCACCTAGCTCTGATTCTTTGGGATCATTGGAGTGACCCCAGATTGACATCAGCACGTGCATGCCTACCTGGGGAAATGCAGGTTTGGGGCTCTGAAGAGTACATGATTTTAACATCCAGCAGAGTGCTATGCTTTGGGAGCCTGACTTGTTTAATCTGTGGGTAACCTTTGGGCTCTTGTTCCTAAATTTTGTCATTATATGTAAATGGTTATTAAACATGTATCAATTGATTACAAGAATGCTTTGCATTCCTTTGCATGTATAGCAAAAATAGCTGTTTAACTACCACGTTATTTTACTACTTTAATTAAATGCAGTAGGTTTTTGCTGGAGCATGAGATAATAATCTAAATGCAATTAAAATGTTGATAGTATTCAGAGCATGTACACTGCCCTCCAAAGACAGGATTGCTGAGGCTTCCAGGCAAAGGTATTGGGTGGTCTGCTGTTGGTTTGGAATACTTAAGTGTTCTGTTTTAGATCAGAAAGGTGTTAAGGTGCTTTTATAAAACTGTATAAACCATCATTAAACATTGTTAATTGAAGTAAATTTTAAGTAATCCTTCATGTGACATATTTGCTGTAGTTCCAGGCTGACATTTCAACAGGCTGTTTTACGTCAGCCTAACAATTACCTGTGACAGTTTCTTCATTTGCACCAAAGAATAAACATTTCTTGCAGCCAGTCAACAGTATTAGCATGTTTAGTTTAATGGAAGAGGGGAAGAAAACCCCAGGTAATGAAAAGGATGCTAATACTGGATGCTGCTAGAGGACATAATCCAGACATAATTACATATGAAATGAGAAAGTAAGTTTGGAATCACTGAAAGCATTAAAGATTTGAACTCTGATCCTACTGAAGTGAATTACCACTGTTAATTATAGTAGGTATCAGTTAAGCCAATATTTAATACTTTAATTCAAGTAAATTAAATGGTATTAGTGACTTCCCACTTATGTAGATAAAAACAGGCTGACTTGCAGGAGTTTTAAAAATTACTTTTTCAAATGCTACTTTCAATATATAAAACTCCTTTACGAGTGAATTCCAGACACATGCAATGTAATATTGAACATGTCATTTGTTGAAATATTTCTAAAACCAGAAGGTAAAAATTCCTTGTGTAAGATGACAGCATCAGAGCTCCACAACACTCCAATTTTTTAGACAGTTTATGGCTATAGGTTCAGCTCTAGTGCTGACTGCAGATGCCCACTCTTGTCACACTGTTGACTGGTTATCTTCCCCCATCTTCAGGAAAGCCAAATGATGACTTAGATCTGGCACCTGAGCTAACTGTGATTTTCTTTATTCTCCCCCCGTCCCAGGCAAGACAGGCTGACTTACAAACACAATTGATATAAACTATCACTGGCTTTTGTCTGAGTTAGAAAGTGGTCCCCAAGGTATGGGATGATTCCCTCATCTGTAATTGGCATACCTGAAGTAACTGTTGGTGGGATGGGTTGTGATGAGTGACTTGGCTTGTAGGTGAGGGTGGGCACAGATGTACTAGTCTTGCTGTTGCTGATTATACATCTAGAAGGTGTGGTTTTTAGCATTAGTAGTGCTTAAACTTTTCACTCCTACTTGTTTGAACTGAAGTTTGGCAGTTGAGCTAATGCAAGTTGAGAAAGAAAAGAATTGAGTTTGGGCTCTATGGAGAGCCTGGTATTACACAGCAGTAAAAAGCTCACTGAGAGAACCACATGGAATTTCATGCAATTCCTTGAATTGATTTTGGTTACTCAAGCCAAGCTAGTAAGAACAATTTAATTCTTCAGTTTTCATCGATTTATTCTTTAATAATGAAGGGAAATAACCCCCAAAAGAAATAATGTTTATAACTTAAGTAAAAAAATTTAAAGCTAGTATAAATTTAGCTAATTAATCAATTGAAGTACTATGACATTTGTAATGAAAACCTCATGTCCTTTTAACTGAAGGTGCTACTAAAGTAAAAGGGATGTTTAACAAAAGGAGTTACCTAAGTTTCTTGAGTAAAAAGAAAGGAATTGTCTTGTTTTCTGCATTTGTGCATTTCTTTTAAAAATTTGTTTCTCGCTCTGTTAAAACTGATGAGAAATTTCAAGTAAAAGGTGAACTATAACCTCTTACTGCTCTTTCACAAAGGTATTATTTGTATGCTTTTCTATACAACTGCTTCACGTTGTGGTCCTGCTGCCATTAAAAATGAGTTGTAAAATAAATAGGTGTTCATTGTGGAGTTCCAGGGTAGAATCTTTAATCTTGGACCACACTTCTCTGAAGAGAATTTCTACTCTTAGTAATAAATAAGCCCATACAATCTAATCCTTCAGTGATCTTTAATTTAATCTTCATGTTCTGTTTGGTGTGTTTTTTATTTAATTATTATTTTTTTTAATCTTTAAACCCAATGTCATGTTTAATATAATACCTACTGCTAAGCCAAGATCTTGGATAGCTTGTATTCAGTATTAAAGCTTATCCTCCTGATTTTAAATAAGACTAGTCTTAAATACTTCAAACATTATACTTTATCTGTTCTGTCTGTTGCAGATATTATTTTTCACTATTTGGCAGGTGACAGTGGAGAATTACAGCACTTTCTAAAGGTACATTTTCCATTGGAACACCACCAATGTGATCAGTAGTTTAAAGGGGCAAAGATTTAAACCAAAATCTTAGTGTGTGGAAATGCTTATGGGCTATTGTTAATCTTCTAGCAGAGCTAGCTAGTCTTTCAATGAGTTACATTATGCTTGATTTTTTTTTTTTTTTTTTATCCTCCAACATATTGAAAAACCAGGAAATTATATTTGTTTTGTCTCAAGCTATTCTGCATCTACCTAGTATGTAGATATGTAAACCTCAGAAGAAGCACATGTGCCACATCTTGCTGTGTGCTGCATACCCAATCCTACTGTATTTCCATACTTTTGTTCAATGTGCTTTTTTAAAACTTAGCAATAAGCAGTGGTGTAGGTAATCCAAAAATCATTTTTTCTATTAGTTTTTCTCTTCTTCCCTAACCTCCCTTTTCTACCTCCAGTAGTAAGTTGCTTTTCATTCTTCCCTGTCTGTGATTTTATTTTCTTTTTTTTTCCAAACTTTCTGAAGGTTTGTTATAAAGTAGTGATACTTCTAGAAGGAGATAGTTATCTGGGTATACCTGAAAAAATAGCATGATTTGTCTTCAGTATTTACCAACAAAGTGTTTGTGTCAACCCCACATCTCTCAGAAATACTGTTTTTGGAGTATATAATTCCTGTGAAATATTTGTGCAGACTGCTGTCCTCTAGGTACTGTAGTTTTCATTTCTTCCAGATAAAAGAATTAATTGTGCTCTCATGTTAATATAAATCAAGGGCAACCTCATTAACCCACTGGAACAGTGTAAGTGAGGAGAGAGTCAGGTCTTGCATATTAAATGAAAAAAGATTGATACAAGTATCTAGCAAAAGTCGCAATGACAATTGGGTTTATTTATGTTGAAAAACGTTAGGATTATTTACATTGTTTGTTCAGTCTTCTTGTTTCCATAAATTATGATATGGTCTTTATATAATTATGTATTCTTTTTTCCCCATCTTTTTTTTTAGGAATTAATCAATATAGCCTAGTGAATGGAGTCTGTTACCTCTGGCTCATCTGGAAATTTGAAAAGTATAGAGTAAATGAGGTGAAGTCTTGCAGAAAGGGAGGACATGGGTTTTTGATTAAGACAGATGGCTGTTCTGGAAAGTTACTTGATCTTTAGCTTCTCACACAATGATTCTAGCAAAGTCACTTGAATATTTTTATAGGTGATCACTAATTGTCTGTTTCTTGGAGGATTTAGTCTGAAAGCCCTGGTTCAGATTTTCTAAAGTATTTAGTGTTCTCAGATGTTGCTGAAGGCAGAGGTTTGCTTGCATCATCCATTCTATTCCACTAAAGAGCTGGCCTCTTTAAAAAAAAAATGAAACAAAACTCTTTGAATTAAAACCCATGTAATTCACTTATATTGGGGACAAAACATTTGCAATCACTTAGTCCATTTTTCTGGCTTCTGGTGGCAGCCCTAAATTTCTTGCTCTAAAAGCTGTAGTCTTTGGACCCTGCTTCACCCATTTGCAGAGCTTGTTTCCTCCCTAGTCTTCAAACTGGGCCCAGACTCATCTCCAAGTCTGAGTGCTTTCCTACCATAGCCTTTAGTTATCCCCTTGCTCCACTTCTCCTTCCACAAGCTCTCATCTGTTTCTGTCCCTTTCTCAGATTCACTGTTGCAGCATTTTGTATCCTATTGAATCATAATTTTTCTCACTCAGTACCTGTTTCCTCAGTTTTCCCTCCAAATCCCCTAATCTTCAAATTTCCCACCCCAATCCTGAATATTTTACTTCCTGTCCCAGCTAGTCACCAATTAATAACTCCACATATTGCATAATACTTATTCTGCCTGTCAGCTTTCTCCCTGTCCTGCTGAAGTAGCAATCTGATGAGATTATTGAGAGCATAGGGGAGAGATTTTTCTGCTTTTGGTTGTAATAGTCAATCCAGCCCAAGGATACAATACCTGGAAGCAGCTATTATAGCAAAAGGTTAACTTTACCCTATAGCTTCACACCAGATCAAGTTCTGATCACAGAATTTTTCTGTGGGGTGTGCACATTTTTAGGCTTGGCCCAAATTGGGCAGACTTTAATGAGTGTTTATAGGTATATCATCTATTCTCTCTCCTTTCCCGTTTAGTTTCAGAAACTCTACTGTGAAGCATTAGAGTGCTAAAAGTTTCCAAATAAAAGATTGTGAGAGTATTTCTCTGAAATGGCTGAATAGTTTTGGCTGGAGTTTTCCAAAATAAATTCAGCCTGAGGCAGACAGCTGGTATGGGAAATTTCAGCTAAAAGAGTTGCAATTTGGCTAAGTTTTGAGAAACTTGAGAGAGATTTGCAAGGGAATTAACCCTGAGTAATGTTTCATGTTTCACCAAATATTGTCTTCTGGGCAATATGCTTTGTCAGTTGGTGTGGACCTTCCCATTTGATTTAAAATCTGTTCCCTATAGTAACTTGCTAAGCTTCAGTACAGTAGAAGAGCTATTTTTATTTGGGGTTTATAGAGTCAAAGAGTTTTAAAAATAATTTGTTTGCTTCCCTAGACTAGTTGAAGCAGCTTTTTATATAGGTATAGTCTGTTGGGCATTTGTATTGGAAATATCCTCAGTTCTTTTATACTTGTTTATAGCTTACACCAGGGATTTGTGCTAGAGTAGCACTGTCACAGAGCTAGCTCTCTTGGACACCATCTGTAGCACCATGCTGTGAATCTGCTTCCCTAGCGTATAGTCTGTATGGTAATAAAAGAAGCAAAGTACACTCCTCCTACCCAGTTCTCCTTAACTACTTGTGTGAGCCAGACTTATTTACACACTATTTTTTCAAGCTCTGTCATTATTAAACTTTTCTTTCTTCATTCTTACCCTCCATAGCTTTTCACTTGGTTTCAGCCCAGGCTTATCTTCATTACTTTTTGGGCTTTTTGGTTCCTGATGTATGGCTGTGACCTGCTCAATCTGTTCAAAACCTTTAAAAAGCCAGTATCTTCTGTCATGCAGGATTCTCTTTCCTAGAGAGATGTTCCAACGATCTTTATTGTCTCAAAGTACAAACCTCATGTACTTTATCTATCTGGCCTTCAAATACAAGACTTAATACTGCACACTGGGGCTATCAGGATTTTCTGAACTCTGAACCTCCTAAACCCAAAAGCTCTGCTGAAGGCAAGCATGTAAGTACTTGACAAAGACAAATCTGATCATATGGAGCCCTTTTGTGCTCCAGTGGTCCTGAAGCATGCAAACCAAAATGAAAGCAGGAAGGAAAAAAAAAAAAAAAAAAAAAAAGTCAGATCACCCTTGGATAATTAAGGCATAGAAAGTTTTTCCCCATCTATTTTGTGTTAGCTTCTATTACCTTCTATTGCCATCTGGATGGGTGACTTAGGATAGAGGAGTGTTACCTCAAGGCAATCTCTTCATTGAATGTAATTTCTTGTTTCACACACCTGTTTGAAAGCAATCTGCTAAAAACTGAGCACTGTCAAATTACCTGATCAAAATCATGAATACCATGGAGTGAGTAGGGGTTGATTTTATTCTGTGCCCCTCCATGTCTTCAGTACAAGAAAGAGGATATCAAGTGCTGTCAGCAGATTAGAAATTGGAAATAAGTAAAATAATATTCTTCTCAAAGCTATGTTTAAGCTGTGTAGCTCCTGACTGCAGCAGATTGTAGACAGTTAAAACCAGCATAGTTTCTGAACATGACTGAAGAAATTCATGGGAGAAAAATCCATTGAGTATTATGAAATACCAAAGACATAGGCCATAAATCATTGGAGATTTCTATAGTACTGGATGAAATACCACTACATGCTTGTCCTCTTATATTTTTCCCTAGGTATTTGCTTGCTGGCATTGATCTATACCAGTTCTTTTTAGGAAAAGGATGGTGTCAAGCCCTAGCAGGGCCAGAGGACTTTTGCTTGGAAAAGGGGGAAGGGATAAGGGGAACAAAAGCTTGGAGAATTGAAGTGACTACAGGGGGCAACAAATGTGATAAAAGGAAGGGGTGTTAGGTTCAAGGTACCAAAGATGGGAAAACAAGGAAATGGAGGGGATGCTGTTCAGAGCACCCTCCAAAGCTCTAGAATGTGCTTGAAAATATCTAAGGACTGGGTGGATACTTCCCAGGGGCTCCTGTCAGGGACAGGTTGTTGAACTTAACGGACCTTGTGGTTTTACTTGATGCTGCCATTCATACATTCTTCAGTGTTTTAAGTTCTTGAACATTTGGCTGTTGGCAAAACTTGCTTAGAATATGAAGCCAACTGAGAATAGAAACATTGTGATTTGAGAATTAAGCATTGCATTTCTCTAACCCCAAAAAGCAAACTTTTGAGGGAGGAGTATGTTTAAGAAAGGGGAGGGGGGAAACACCCTAACTGTTTTCTCATCACAGTACACTGAGAAAATGTTTAGACTGATACATAACCTTCGTAGTGTTATGTTCTATAAAACTGGCAAGAGCGTAGTTCTTAGTCTGAATGCTATGCTTGTTTTGAAATTTAAATAATAAACAATTTATATATGTATATATTTTAGCTTAAAATCACATTTTGTCGGATTTGGCTGTTAATAAAAGCTTATGGTGGAATCGGCACTCTGTCCATCCAGTGAAAATATGAACAGGACCACACAAAATGCTTCCACTGTGTCATTTCTTTTACTGCTGTTTCATTAAAATAAACTCCTTGCTACAGAACTTACTTGTCATTTCCCACTTCTCAAAAATATCACAAGTAGTGTAGTTTGTAAGGCTTTTCCACTTCTAGCTTTGGTATCTACTTGACTGTATTTGCAGAAGATCACTTTATATTCCTCCCTGCTGTTACTTTTCAGCCACATACATTATTTGATCTTAAAAATACTTTATTAAATGCAGTTTTTGCCCAGCACTGCTTACAGCTAAACAGAGGCTAGTCAGATAGTGTCATATTCATCTCACTTTGTCATCACTGATTCCTGAAATGAAGTGGTTTTTATCTTAATGCATGCATTCTTCTGTCCTTGTCTACTTTAGCCTTTACTGAGAGAAATTCTTCTTGAATTATATCTTCTTCTGGTTGCAGTATGCTTTTTCTCCTGGATTTTATAGCTTCCTGAGCTCCACTGAACTAAAGAGAAAGAAACTTTAACTTTATGGGCATTTGTTGGACTGGGTAATTATCTTATCTTGCTTGTATGTTTGTGCCATCTCCTGTAACGTGGCCCTGTGGTATTATCATGTCTGCTGGGCTTTCTTCAATTGTAAAAACCTGGGTTGTGTTCTTGTTAACTTTCTTGATTCAAAACTACTTTTTGTTTCATCTCACAATGGGATTTCCCCTCCTTTTTTACAAAGTATGAGGATAATTCTTTAATGTGTGTTTTCAGTACTCCTGAGGTTTTTCTAGGTTACTTTTCTAAAGGCAAGTGCATAGCTAGGATTTGTTTAGAAAGTAGAGGAACCAGTTTAGCAGAGAAATATTTTATGATTTCTGCTTCATATGCACGACTGAAAATTCACAAAATTTCTTTGAATGTCATCTTAAAACTCAAAAATGTAGGTAGTGATAGCTTCAAATCACTAATGCCCAGCAAGTAGTGAACTGGGACTCTGGAGGTTTAGGATGAGTTGTCATATGGATTTTTTTTTATTTGGTAGTACCAACTTTGGTATTTCCTTTGGCATTATATCGTCTTCAGTGTAGGTAGATGGAATTATTTAGATGCTCTCTGTAAGACTCAACTTTAGAATCATGATTCAAAGATAGTCTCCCAAATGATAAGAATAGACAAGAATATGCTGGTATCCTAATAGGCCTGTAATTCTACTCTGGTAACAACACAGAGTAAAATATTAGATGTGCCGTTAACATCCTTAACAAAAGTTTTGGGTTTAACCATGATTCAGATGCATTTCAGTTGGCAAATTGCCTTCACTTCTTAAAATCCTCTGGGGTCAAATAGCAGCACTCACGTGCTCCTACAGTTGATGAATACTTACTTACTTTGTTACATATTTCTATGCAGTTTGTTTCCAATCTCACATCTTCGTTTACAAGGGTGTGAATAATCTGTATTTACATGCGCTGCCAGTAGTGTTCACAAGCTGGCAGGCAGGTAATACTAACTCACAAGGCTGTGCTTGAATGCATCACTTCTGCTATGCTCTTACCCTCCACTGTGCCAACAGCTGAGAGCTGTGAGTTTTCCCTACCCTCACATCTTTCTGGCTCATTGTCAGTCAAGCCATGCCAACTGCACCAGCCAGTAAAAGCATATAGGAAAAATAAATTTGTCATAGGAAAAGTAAAGAAAAGCGATTACTTTCATGCGAGACTACAGTAAAGGCACTGTTAGGCTACGCATTGCTAATGCTGAAAAAATAGCATTCAAAATCAGGGGGTTTTGTCAGTGGTAGTGTGCTTGAGGACACTTCCACTCAAAGGGTTAGGACCTAAACTTGTTTTTTTAAAAAAATGCTGTAATGTAAACAGTTTTAATAACTCTGAGTTGATGAGACAACATGATATCATTGTGCTGTATCATTCTCAAAGAATTCTGTGTAAATAGTAGTAAGGGGATGTGCTGGCTGATATGCAAGAAGATAAAAGACATGTAACAACAATTATGTTTGCTGATGAACTGTACTTTCTACAGTGGTTTATTCATTAATTCTCTAAACATTGCATTTTTCAGGTTATTTATATTGTAATATAAAATAATAGAAAGTAAAATAGTTGTTGAAGTACATTTGTGACTGTTAAAGAAACTCAGCTGACTTTTGGTTTTTAGTCTTCTGTAAACACATACTTATCATTTCCACTTGTTGTTATAGGGAGGAAAAATCAAGCAGGCTCCTTTTTTCTCTAGAACTTAACTTCTAGTTACAAGTTACAGCTTCTGGATTTGTGTGATTATTTTGTGTCTAATTCTTCCAGAGAACTTTGCAGGACTATGCAGAAGGTATTGAGATACTGAATGCTTCATCTTACCCTTAAAGCTGTTTAGTCTTGGCATACTAATCTAAGTAATGACAGCTTGCATTTTGTGTTACTCATACAAGTTTTCCAGAATCAGTCTCACGGAAGTCAGTAGTACAACTAAAATTAACATTAAATAATGCACACAATATTTGGCAGAACCATCTTAAAGGACTGTTGCAAGTTCATCCACTATTTAACTTAAAGACTAAGGTCAATCTCATTAATCTGTATTTAATATATTGTATTGACATATCAGAAACCTAATTTCTAGCCTTCACTCAAGACTTACTCCATATATCGGAGATGGCTATCCAGTAGAAATGTCTTTTTATTGCTCTGGAAATAAGGAGTACAGGTCATAGAATGGCATCATATTTTCTGAAGTCAAAATGATGAGAGAACATAAAATGTGCAGAACATTACAGGGTCTTAAATTTGACATTTATGGACAATCGTGTCAAAACTTGCAGAAACCAATCTGTACCGAAACCAAAGACTGTATTTTCCATTCTGCTGAGGAGGCTTACAATTAGGAGTTTTCACAGGAAAAATACTCCCTATGTGGCAGAAAGCTAATAAAATAAGACTTCTCTCACACCTGCTATCTCCCTGATCCTGATGTAAGGTGAGGAAGGGACTATGATGAGAAACTCCACTTATATATCAATTATAGAAAGCTGCATATGGGAAATATGCCAAGAGAAAAATAAAAAAATTTCTTCAATGCAAAAATATAAAGAATTATAAAAGTAATATGAAGAGTAATATTAACATATTTAACATAAGATACTCTGAAGGCTAAGCTATTACCAGTCTGGTTTATGACAGTCTTTCTTGATGAGAGGAGACAATGCTTGTTTGGCTTCAGAAGATAAAAAAACCCAGAGTTTCTATTAATGGTCAATCAATTTCGTTCAGTTGATCAGAGGATCTTGTCTCTGTGTACTTATCATGCATGGGGGCTGAACCTAAGCTCTCTGTTCTTCTGTGATAATTTAGAATTTGGCAGAAATGCTATATAAAGTAGCTCTAACAACAGTGAATCAATTTCTACATCTTTTGGAATGTAGTTTTGGTGAGCAAAATTCCAAGAGATATATGTAGCAGTAAACCTGCAATGATTCTTCACTGGTCTCATCTAAGCCCTGTGAAGCCCTGGGAACTTAAGTTTTTCTCATATCTATGTGAAAGCTCTGGCCTAGATCACAAAGTCAATGGAGAGGCTTAAATGCTATTTAAGAGTCATCCTGTTTCCTAATACACTCTTTTGATCTCCAGAACACCCACTCTGTTATCTAGCCCTATCAAAAAAACATAGGACCTGTATTTTCACTGGTTCATTTCCTCTGGATATCTGTGGAATCACCCACATGTGATTTTAATTAGTGATTATTATGAGTCACAAGTGTGTGTTTACAAAAAAGAGCAGAGGAAAATACTCGAGTTGTTTGGGCATGTCTCTAGGAATGGGTAAAAATTGTGTTCTTTTCCCTGTGCTGGCCCAATGAATGTTTCCTTCAAGTAGGTCAGTATAACATGAAAAATCAATAAACCACTTCCCTTCCTTTGCTTTCCTCGTTCTTGAGTTCTCTCTGACCTGCCGTGCGTGTGGTAGATGTGGATTCAGATCACTCTGGATCAGAAAAATCAGTGAGCTCGGTTCTTGACGGTGAAAGGAGAGTGAATTCCAGTCAAACCCCAGGGCAGGGTCCTTCTCAAGGAGTGCTCCTTCCAGTAGCCTAGTGTTAGGTGTTTAAGAGCATATCTACACCACCATCTCAGGCTCTGGGCTGGCTCTGTCTGCACACCAATCCTCAAGCTATCAGTACTGGAGACCACAGCGCAGATACTGGTGGTGTAGATTTATTGGCTGGAATTCTGTTAGCGTTGTGTAAATATACTCTGATTTCAGGAGAAAAGCAAATCCATCTCCAAGGTATTTGCTGTAGACAAGTCTTACACAGCTCCAAGCTCAACTTGTTCCCTTTGAGGACTCTTTTTCTGAAGTGCCTATCTCTCACCAAACATTGCCAAGGGAACTGAGGCAGCCAGCTTGGGACTGTGGTTTTCACTGAGTGGCAAAACATCAAAGTTTTGGGAGCTGTTTCAGTGAGTACCTTCTGTGTTATAACTCTGTTTCTCTATGAAAGCTCTGTGATGTTGCATCTTTATGTTGATTGTGACTCGGGCTTAGTGTTGTTTGTTGTCTTGCAAGCTCTGGTAAGCTGGGAAAGGGAGAACAGTTAGAATTTTTGTGACTTCTTTTGGTTTAGAGCCCTGAGGAAAGGTGATGTTACTACAGTGGTAGGTGAGACTTCATCTGTAAATGAGAAGAAGACTAAGCATAGAAGATCCTTCACAAGGATGGATCTTGGTGATGGTTCCCACAGCCCTACTTGTAAAATATGGTAGATATGTTAAAAGGGTAAAAGCAAAGCTGCATCCTACTGTGACTCTCTACAAAACTGTACTCTGAACCGGAGTGGTAATTTATGGGCCATGCTGTTAAAACGTGTTTTAATAGAGTTCATATAATTCTAAGATTACTGTAATGATGTCTGCTTCTTCTGAAAGGCAAACAATACATTCCTCAATGTGAAATCCCACATAAATGGACTAAGCACAGATTGTGACTTTCACTTGTACTCCCTTTTTTTTTTTTTTTTTTTAAATAAGTCTAATTTGTCTTTCAAATTGGTATAAACTGTTGAGCAACTAACAGCTTCTTTTCAGCTTACTCCACCCTCTTTTCCTGGATTTCTCATGCTTCTCAAGGGCAGTGGAAATACAGTTAGCCATTTAATCATGAAGTAAGAGTCTATTAAGTTCCTTGCTGTATGAGTTTTTAATGGAGATAGGGTTTATTCTTGGATCACATGGGCTAAATAAGCTTAAACTTACCAACTTATCATCTGTCCTGGCTCTCTTATGTAAAAATAGAATAAGTCTCTCAGTAATGAAAAAAATGCTTTCTTGCTGCAGAAGACCCATCTGACTGAGATTATATGCTTGAATCAGTGGGGATTTAGCTGCATCACTCATACAGAATTTGGTGCATCAATACTACTTAATCCAATTGATATGAATGAAGAATTTAGAACCTGGATTTATGTCTTTTTCATTCACAAGTTTATTTTATATCAATAAAGTTTTAGGTATAATTGATAATTGGGTGAGCTGCAGTTGTAGACTTTTCTCATTCTGACTTTCAACTCAGTTGTTACAAAGCTCTAGTCAGGCTCTCATCTTATAGGGGAGTAATATTACTAATAGCTGGAGAATTTTTAAATGTTAATTTAAAAAACCTCAGCAGATATTAGGCCTGCTGATAAGCTGCTGGACACTACTGAGGCATACTTTATGCAGGTACAAAAGCTAGACAGATGTTCTCCCTGCATGTGTACCAGAGTGGCCCCTGCATCACCTCTTCCAAATTCTGCTAAGGCTTCTTGCTGGTGAAAAGAGAGGTGGTGTAGCATACAAGCATGACAGTCAACAGCTGCCAAAAACATCTTCAGTTACTGGTGGTAGATGGAGTGTGATTGAATTTAAAACTAGATTTGCTTCCTTTCCTCAGTTGTGTGAAGTGCTGTTCTCTAACAGTTCAGAATTTGGGATCTGGATTAACTGGAATAATGAACAGTTGTTGAAACTGCAAGACTTAGCTGATGATGCTACCAGAACTAATTTTCTTCCAAGAAGGCATATTTTAAGCTAATATAAGATGGCATATTGTCATTAAGTCTAGAATTTCTAATGTTTCTACTGGTTAGCAATAAGAAAGCAGAAAGAGGTTTTTAAAAAATAAACTTTAATAGAAATATCTGATATTCTACAATGTTTTTTCAAGCTGTAAAATTTAATAGACTTATACATTATTCTATAGGATATCTGTCTTCCATACTCTGTGGAGTCTCCATTTTAATATAATTTCAAATATTTTTTTGTAGAATCTTTCCAGTTGTTTGGTTCTCAACTGAGCAGATTGGAAGCTACATTAGGATTCGTAATTAATTTTGTTCCTATTGCTTTTCATTTTTGCAAACTCACAAACAAAGCAATATCATTAAATATTAATCGAGAATTTAATTTGACCATCATAGTTGTAGAAGCTGCTTTTTCTTGGTTGTGATAGAAATACAGGATTGAAGACAGCTTTTAAGACATCAACTACAGGCCTCCTTTCTATCTTATGTATGCCTATAGAAGAATATTAATACTGTGTATACTAATTTATGTAATATCAATTTATATCTACTTAAAGGAGTATTAAGATAGACTAATCTCACAATTGATAGCAGGTTTACACTGTTATAATTGTATCGATTGAAGTGGTTTCTTTCACTACAGAGTTACTATCATTTGCAGCAGTCAAGGACATCAGGTACAACAGTCACTCATTGTGCTGCTTATTGCACATCTGTGGAACAAGACTGGTTACTGAGAATGGTGATTTTATTTCCTCCAAGAATACTGTAAAATGTCTTTTAAACTACACTGTGTGATTTCTAGTTAGTGAAGTACAGTTTTGTAAATGGCATTTACTTTCATAGCAAGACAGCAGTATTTGTGCATTGTCTCTCTGTGTTCTTGAATGCATGATAAAAAACATTGCTGACCAATTTTCTATATGTAGCTTATATTATTTAGTGTGAAAGAAATCTGTGTGTAGTCTGTGCTCGGGAGTTAGGAGTTCTGAGATCTTAATACGTGCAAAATTTCTCGCTTGAAGATAAAACTGTTTAAGGCAAAATGTATTTTCCTTGAATATCTATGTGGTTGGTTTTATTTTTGATGTCACATTACTTTTCAGGATTTTTTTTCTCACAGCTCTGATGGTGTTTCATTATTAACTTTAGCGTTACAAATGCTATTTATACATTTTTTTTTCAGTACTCAGGCGGTGACAACGTATACTGTGCTACTATGAAACACTGGAGTATTGCTCTAAGATACAATTCAGTGATATTCTGTCTTAGAAAAATGAACACATGCTTTTGTTGATAAATAAGTTAATTGTATTTTAGAACATAATCGAATGTAAAATTATTTGTACTTTTCCACTCTTGAGAAAATGTTAAGTTAGAGCTGATAAAGGGTTTCTTTTTGGTGGCATTAGATTTGTCTTTCTAATGAGCGGGCATTTGCATTATATGCTGATATGTGGTACTTGACAGCAGGTAAAAAAGAATTCTGTAAATGTTTTGAAGTGTGCTCTAACTGGCAACTTGTGAGAGTTTTGATTTGTTTTTTTAAAAAATTGTAGTCAACCTAGTATTCAGGCCTGACCCAGGAAGTAGGGTAAAACATGAAAGAATAATGAAAAGAGCAATTCATCTAAGCAGCATTTTTCTACATTAGAAAAATGTATAAACAGTTGCGTCAGAGGCTTTACTAAAGATGCCATTTTAGTTATGTGGGATACCCTGGTAGTGAGGTGGGTATCAGTCTCCTCTCCCAAGTAACAAGTGATAGGACAAGAGGAAATGGCCTCAAGCTGTGTCAGGAGAGGTTTAGATTGGATATTAGGGATAATTTCTTCACCCAAAGGGTTATTGAGCACTGGCACAGGCTGCCCAAGGCAGTGGTGGAGTCCCCATCCCTGGAGGGATTTAAGAGACATGTAGATGTGGTGCTGTGGGGCATGGTATAGCGGTGAACTGGACAGTGTTAGGTTAATGGTTGGACTGAATGGTCTCTGACCTGAATGATTCTATGATCTGTCTTGCACTGAAGCGAACACAAGGCTTCTCAGCTGACATCTGGCTTTAAAATAAGTTGCTGTGAGTTAAAGGTTTTGAACTATACTTTCCATAGTTATTCTGTATTTACCTCAAACCTCTCTCCTTTACAGAACCATAATCTCCACAGAATTTGTGTATCGTATTATCGACCTTGATTTTATAGGAACTGTAAAATCTGCTATTTCCAGTCAGGAAATAGATCACTGTAAATTGTTCTGTAAGTAGTATACTTGCAAATTGGTTTTGATGGTCCTTTAGAAAGGGAAGGAGGATGACATGAATAGCCCAAAAACTCTTTAAGTCACACATGACTGATAAGACATGTGAGAGTTTCTCTGACAAGTATCACTTTTGCTTGCCTGTTTCTTTTAGTATTTTTCCATAAACATTCACCATGACTGATTTCAGGTAGGGTTCTGGGCTATATATATATGTGCATGTATGTATATCTGTGTGACTTGTTCTCTGCGTTAGAAGACTAATGATCCTGTATTTAAAACATTCAGTACAGAAAAAATGACATGGACCCTAGAAAGTATCTAATTCATTGCTGGCATTTCAAATCTTCCAATTCCAACAGAGGTAATTTGAAGCTATTGTTTTGTGTATGTAGCCTTCATCTTGGACAGAAGCTTAATTTGGAACTGCTGGACTGCTGAGAGACAATCATAACTTCTGCACTTTGCACCGGTATTGACATAAATCACTCTCTTAGCAGTCATACTACGAGGTGATTAGGAAAGAAGGCATGTTGGCAACAGTACTGCTAAGCTCTTGTATTCCCAAACCAGCATACTGGTTCCTTGAATGCCTTTACAAACTGATGAAACTATGACAAGTCCCACAATTATTTTAAACTCTTGTGGAAACTATACTGGTAATGATCTGCCTGAAGGATTAAGCAGAGATAACACATTCCCTACAGAGTCCAGCTAGGCTAGCTCCCCAAATTGTAATACCAGGAGCTTATTTTATAGGGTCTTATACTGTATTTTTGAAGTGTACATTGGTCTTTCAAAACCACTGAAGGAGAAATTGAGCTTTCCCAATCACAGGGATTGAAAAATTTTCAATTAGAACTTGCAAAAGTAGATGTTGTGAATGCCCTTCATACTCAAACACGATTGCACCCAGGTGTCAGATTAATATTAAACTGTATGGTGTAATGGAGAGCTGTTCAGTGAAGCACAGAGCTCACTTGGCTTTGGAAAAGAACAAGCTGTTAGGGATTTAAGAGGAAGAGTCTCAAAGAAGAGCTAATCTGGTTTCATTAGATAAGCTGATAAAACTGGAGCTCTTCTTTCAAGGTCGCTTTGAAAATATCATAAAAATGTTAAGAACTCCTTCAATCCATGATCACAAAATGATTTTACAGTAGATTGGTAAACAAGAGGTACTGAGTAAGCTTATTGTATCCTTTCATATATTATTCATATTGGCCTGATAGCTGGGAGAGACATAAGTAAGTTATTTAGAGTTCAGATGTCTTCAGCACCTTTTTTAACACATGGCTTGTTTTATCTCATGATAACGCTAAAAAACGTTTTCACAGTTGGGGAGAGACTGTTGTGTTTGAATTACTCCTCAGGAACAAGCTAGCAGCCTGGAAATCACCATTATACATAGAATATTTCAGGCATTCATCCCCTTCTCTTTATACTATGCTAGAATACTCTTAGTAATGAGATGTTGCTAGGAGAGGAGGAATAAGCATATAATGCTACTTACAGAGTGGCTGTACTGCTTACAGAGTTGGGGATGCTGGTGCTGTTGGTCTGCACCTTTTAAGTGAAAATGTGATTTTTAAGTTAGAAGATAAAAGCTGGAGGGAGAAGTAGTAAATTAACAACAAAGTGCATGGAAGTTTTCAGTATTTTAAGATAATATCTGTTCACATAAACCACCAGGCTACAAAGGATTTCAGAGTTTTATGAAGCTTCTGCTCAGTTTCCAGCTGGCAAAAATAGCCATATTTTCAATAGTAGGAAAGGTGGTGGTTATGCTGTTTTGCATTGCAGAGTGTTCCATATCCCATGTTGTGTCATGTCTCAGAGTAGGTCAGTATGAAATCAAGAATGAAAGAAATGAAACTTTGAAGATATTTGTTTTTTCCAGCTCAGTAACTTAATATTTCATCAAGGCCTCCTGGGAGCTGATCAGAATATGCTGCAGTGAAGAGACCAGCCAGGGAAAAACTCTAATGAGTCCTCAGTATACATTCCTGACTGCCTTCAAACAATTTGGCGGCCATAATTTTTTAAAACATTCCAAGCACTCATCTCTCATTGTCTTTTGTGGTTTGGACCGAGGATTGTTGATTGTTGGACTGGTTTTGAGGTAGTCCCTTGAGTGAAATTGTGGATCCTACCTCACACATTATCATCTACATTTGCATATAATTGAGACATAAGCTTTCTGGCAATCTGCAAAAGGAACGCTGTAGAGCTGTTGTTAAATTTTCTAAGAACAAACACAATAGGAATGCCATCCTAGGATGTAGGTCAGGAATTTGTCCATGGAATATTCTTTATTAAATCCAGTGAAATCCTCTGGAGGTTGTTAGATATGAGTTAAAGGAAAGACCTGTGTCCAAGACTTCCTTCAGTAAACTATGGGGAGTAAGATAAAATGACATTTGGATCTCCTTTGCCTCTACACTTGTTTTTTTTGAAATGAAAATCACTCCAAGTTTGTTCATTTTTTAATTTGTACTCTTTTTTTTTTGAAAAAAGCAGCGAACCACCCCCAAGACCAGGGTGTTAGTTTTGTAAATAACATTCATGCATGAGAGTGTGTGTGTTGGGGGCTGGGGGGTCAGCAAGACAGAGTGAGAAACCACAGAGGCACTTTATGCTGAACATTGCTCCTGCAGCAGCAAGTAGGGTGAGATGTGAATTTAGCAATGACTCGCATTACATAATACCTCCCATCTCTCTCTGCAGATGTGTGAGTTTGTTTAAATGTTTTATGAGGTTTTTATTACACTGTAATATAGTCCCAACCCCTCTGCAGTTGCCAGTTTGGTCACAAAATATAATAAATTTCAAAATACCTAATGCTTCAGCTATTCAATAATTTTCTGACAGGGCCCCCGATGCAATTATAGTACTGCTGTGTTGCTGAGCTACTTTTGTTTGGGATGTGTAGAATAGCAGTTTTAATTCTCTGATCCTCTTCTACAAAATCCCTGTGTTTAAGCAGATGTCAATGTTCTGTACACTTGTAAAAAATTACAAGTTCTATGTCCCCATCTTTCATGTGCTGTGATACAATAGCAGGCTGTGTAATGATAACCAGTGCTTTCATACTCTTTTGAGGTTACCATGCCTTGGTGATTTGTGGTGTAAGTAGCAATCTCGGCTATGGTGTTTTTCAAGGTTCTGAAACAGAGTTCATGGGAAGCATCTGTAGAGTATGCTAAGATGCTGCTTTTCACCCATTTGATAAAGTTTTCACTAGACATTAAAAACCAAATCATGAGACCTGAGTACAGGCTGGTGTAGTCTTCACTTTATATTAGAGCATTACTCCTCAGTATCCCATTCCCTCAAAAATATTATCAATTTTTATAAAAGGGAGTAAATTCCATTTCTGAAAGAAAAAAACCTCAACCATACACTTAAAAATATACTTAAATTATAAGCAGATGATAATTTTAAACTAAGTATTTCAGAGAATACTAAGGGAAGAAATGTGTTCGTAAAGAAAGTGATTTCCTATTTCCAGTTACAATTTCTTGTTCCAGTGAGGCAGGTTTCTGCTAGGCTCTGAACACGGTACAGAAGGCCAGGCCAGATCTTGATTGAGAAGGCAAATTTTCCATTTTGAAATCCCTCTCAGAAGAGAATAGCTCCTGAGATGCAGAAGCAGGCAAATAGAGCTTGAATATTTCAGCAGAGTTATGCTCCAAAGGAACTTGTGGGAGACAGACTGTTGGAAAACAGCAGCCTGAACTTTTGTGTGAGGTCTCTGAATTTGGGAAGATGGAAAGTGACTGCATTTACAGAACTGTGAGGAATATGAAAATTCTGTATATTTTCTTTGTATAATTACTTTTTTAAAGATGACAGGTAGAAATAGAAACTTTTGGTTTCTGGCTTTCAGACCCAAATGGAGACCCAAAATTCTAGAAAAGGAAGAATGTGTGGTTTTCCGTAGTTACTCTTCAGTGGACTTTCCAGCAGATAAATGACTCTCTTCCATACTAAACTAGATTCTGGACATTTCTCTGTTAAGACAACTTCTATTAAAAATACATTGATGAGATGCAATTAAAAATTCCATACTGAAACATTTAAATATCTGTGAAGTTCCCAATTGTCAAAGGCATCTGTCATGTAAAACAAATGATCTTACTTTGGCCTACAGCTTTCTGAATGGTCTTTGTAATAATAGGCTACTCAAAGAATGGATTTGGGTCTCATTATAACTAATCTCTATCTTCTGTATAGATGTCTGTCTATTGTTTAGAAATAGAAAAGTTGTTTCCCTAACATAGCTCTGTCAATTTTAAACTTATTTGTATATTCCTCAGGTCACCTCAGCAATAACTATATCTTATGTTTTGTTCAGAGGTCACGAGGTAATTTTTTAGTAATAGGGATTACTACAGGGATTGATAGACTTCACTGATTTTGCACAATTAGCCAATGACTCAGTACAGATAAGAACCTAAATCCCTAGACCAAGCTGTATCTTCTGGTCTGTAAAAAATTACAAAATAAAGAGCTACAGTTTGTTATGGTGTGCTATTTCGCATGTTAAATAACTCAAATTCAGCAGAGTAATGTCAGATTGGTAGCAGGATGGGATGTTCTGAAGAACTGCAGGAGTTAATGCAATAAGGAATAATGCAATACTTTCTTTTTCCCCTGGATCAATAATGCCTGTGCCCCCTCGTGGTATTAGAAGATGTGAAAGGATTGCCTACACATGTCAAACATTTTCTAAATAGTGTGTATACATATCTGTGCCAACTAAAATGAATTTTTGAATAATTAAACTATCCTTTTGATAATTTAGGTATGATGTATTTCCATTTTTATTCTCCTCCTCTGTAGGGCATCTTCTGCTTGTGTAAATAGTTATTTTCCATTGGTTTGTAGGTAGCTGTGTTGACTGAATACCTGTGTACTTGTACAGTGCTCTACTTTGGGGGTAAAAGATGGCACATACTTTTAAATTTTTTATGTTAGTGGATAAAACAGAATTATCCTTACATGGAAAGGAGTCAGTGAGATGTTCAGTTCAATGGAGAGTGTAACATAATATGAAACACTTTGGTAATTTGCTGTTTTTTCCCCCCTCTGGAAATGAAATATTAGAAATATCTATCTAAGATGAGAAGAAAGAATTTTAATTTTAGCCAGATGGAAACAGTTTATAAGTGAGGGTGAGGTGGGTGAGATTTTTCTCTAATGTGACTTGGGTGAAGAGCAAGTGTGCTACCTTCAGGGAAGACAGCTAAAGCCTAGATATCTTGCAAGGTGTCGGGATTGAAGGTACTGGAAGAAGGTTGTGAAGGCACAATCAGTACCTTGGAGTGGATGCTGGTTTGTGAAATGATTGTGAAGGGAGTGAGATGTCCCTGTCCTTAGCTGGTATGTAGTTCAGTGGGAGTTAACTCCAATTAACGTAAGGGTTGGGAGAAAGCAAGGGCAGAGATTTTTGGCTGATGCTTTACTTTCTTCTGTGTAGCTTTTTGAAGAAAGGAGCCTAATTTTATTAGAAGCTTTCTTCAATTCAGAAAGAGCCAGCCATCTCCTGTGCTGCTTTCCACCATCTGAATAGGAATTGGGCAGAGGGCCCAGGAGCCACATTCTCAACCTTAACCCAGTGACGCCTGAAGAAGCCAAGAGTCTTCTTCCATGCAGTTGCAGTGGGAAAGGGCCAGCAGCTACTTAAAAGTGCCCCTTACTCACATCCGAGATACTTTGGGGGCTAGAAGGGAAGTAGTAGAAGGCAGCTGGGAGAGCCGCCAAGTGTCACACTTTTGGCAGCTGTGTCACACATTCCTTTAATTTAGGATGCGGCTCTGCCGTAGGGAGACTTGGAGGCTTCTGCTTGAAGTTTTCTTTATTTACCACTTGGGGACACTGTGGCACTCTTGAGCAGGAAACGTGGAGCATCTCCTCCCTGTTGGATCTCAGGCAGGAAGGAGCTCTTTCAAGGTAGAAGTTGAAGCAGCATGCAGGCAGGACAATTTTCTATTGTCCGCATTGCCTTTGCTTCACTCCAGGTGACTGAAACAACCTTAAGCATCCCAGGAACTTCCTATCACTCCTCAACTAAGCAGGTTCCCTGGCAGCCTTGGACTAGTGCTGATGGGTCCACAACCCAGTTCCCCATCCAGCTGGAAGCACCTATTCCAGGTGCCAGCGTTGTATAGTTCATTACTTTGTCCTTACCCCTCTTCAGCATAGGGTGTGCTGACAACAGGATTAGATATTTAGTCATCAAAAATTACACTGGGGGGCAAACTGTTTACAGGATTATACAGACCTGTTAAATAGTGAGATAAAGCCAGGACAGCAGGACAAGTTAAAGTCATACAAGTCTCACATGTACCTTGAGGTAGTGAAGTTCTCTGATGGTGGCAAAAACACTGGGGTTTTTAATTTAAAATATGATTGGAACAGTATATTAACTCTGTTAGTCAAATGCTTTACTATTAAATTAAATGCAGTTAAACTATTGTTTTTTCTATAGCAGTATCTGAAAGAAAGTATCGCTTTATTTCTTCCTTCCTACATTACTGTTTCAATCTGTAGTTAGGACCATAATTTTCTTGTTCACTTGCATTTGGAATATTGTGGAGTTCAAGTTAAATAACTTTCCTTTTTCTAGTTGGATCAGTGCTCGTAAGGTCTTTTTAAAATTTTATATATTATTAGAGTGGCACTAAATTGGAATACTGGGGATTCTATACAGTTCTCTTTATGTTTCATATAAACTGAAAGATAATTCATGAGACTTCACATTGACTTACACTATTTTCACCTTCCTTCAGCGAGAACAGGCAATGGGTATTGCTTCTTTGAAGGGGTTGGAGGAAAAGATAAACGTGCTGTTCTCTCTCATTTTCATGATAGTGAGTGACCTGCTCAGCCTGGAGCAGCAAGTCTCTGGGGCCCAGACATCCACTGGAAGCAAAACTGATCACAGTGACCCACCACAGCTCTGCTTCTCAGTTGCGGGGGTGTGAATTGGTATTGGTTTTCAATTTAGACAAGATGTTGTGTGAGTCAGCCTGCCCCCTGCCCTCCCACCAGTGCTATGAATAATAAACTCAGTGAGAAGTTGCAAGCCAACTGATGTGCTGCCAGGGCACGGCTCCTTCTCCCTGTGGTCCTTTCCCTCTCTGCACTTTGCTGGACCTGCAGGGCCTGTTGTGGGTGGAGGTGAAACACATCTGGAAGGGGCTGATTCAAATGGCACTCGTAAGTGAAGAAGGAGGTCCTAAATCCGACCCACCCTGGGGAAAAGAGGCTGAGGTCATAGGAGGGCAGAATGCAGAGTAGTATTATGATGAAAAAGTGAAAAAAAATTGCATCAAATGTTTGTTTAAGGATCAGGAGTCCTGGCCCAGCCCCTTTGGTTTGCCAAATATTACATGAAGCTACATAAAACCCAACTCTAACCTCTTGCAGCTCTCCCGTTAGGTCACATTAAGCTTTGGCAGGGAGGATGGTCCTACTTGGTGGTTTTCTGATTTGTGGTTTGAATTTGGCCAACCTTACTTATTTAAATTTATTTTATTTTGTAAACGCTCAATGATAGAGTAAAACTCTAGAGTAAACTTGTTCTGGCCAATATTTATTGTGGAAACATTCTGTATTATCAAGAGATCTTTGTAGAACAGCTAACAAATTAAAACAAAGTATTTCAAGCACATATTGAAGTCCTTTTTGTAAATGAAGGAAATGTCCTGATGGCTTTAAGCCGTTGCTTTTGGTTGTTATCCACTTCTTGCCCTCTGGGCTTTTATAAATCTGGTGTCTTCACTCTTCCCATGAGGACAGCAGCCCCTTTGGCAATGTGCTACAAGGGGAATGAATCAAAATATGTTCTTCTTCTTTTAACTGTAACTTTTTAAAAAGTTTGTCTTTCCTTCCTTTATGAATACCTTGGTGAGCCTGTTTACTCACATGGAGGCTCAGTTTGACTGTTGCCATTGAACAACGAAGAGCTGATTCCAAGTAGAGAATTTACTAATCTGAAAGAATATTAAGTACACTGTACTTAAACTATGTTTTTCCCATTGAAAATAGATTTAAAATACATAGAGTATGACCTACTCTTTATGTCTTCTGAATGAAAAATTTGATTTCTCTATCAGTAATGTTTTCTTTATAGAAAATACCTTAACAAGAGATGAAAAAAAACCCAACAAAAACCAGTTGCATTTTCCTTAATGGGACATTTTGATTTGTTAAAAATAATAGAAATGCTTTATTTTGCCATCAGGTTGGTAGAGTAATCATTTTGTTCTTTCTGAGGACTATGATCTTGTGACATACCTTCTTGTCTTGATATCTTTTTCTAGTGCAGTTGCCAAGCTGTATCATTGAAATATAATGTCACCAAAGATAAAAATTTGTACTACGTGGAGCCCAAAGTGCTAGGGCTGTGAAGTACTTGAAGTAGCCTTGCTTAGGAACCTAGTGCCTTCTAACTTTTACAATTTGAAATGTTAAAATTTCATTTAAATAAAAAACATGCAAAGAAACTATTTGAAATGTTTTTAATTTTTCTTCAGTACCTCAGGATTTGTGAACCTTCTTGATCTGAGGGGTAAAAATGGCACACTGCTTTTCTCTTTGAAAAGAAATTTTGCAGTGGTTTTAAAAATAAGCAACAGTAGTGCATAGAGAGCAATAGACTAATTATGATTTTATGTGTACGTTATATGTCAGATATATGTTTCTTAAACTGTTTTGTGAAATATGACTACAGTTTTGACTCAGAAATTACAATTATTTCCTGCCAAAATTCAGTATTTTCTTCTGTGCATGTACCTTCTGTAGACCAGCTTTTCCATCGTTTTGTGTAGAAACTTAGGCTCTGCACGTAGCAGACTGACAGCCCTCTAATCTGGTGATTGGACAGAACAGGTTCAATACACATAGCAGTGTTTGTACAATGTTCCTCATATTTGGCAGTTAGCTAAGTTAATCACTCTGCTTTTTGGCAGGATAATTAACCAAATACCATGCTTGCTGATACCTCAGCAGAATTCTCTCTCGTCCTGGAATTAGCTTGTTGAAGCAAGTTTAAATACTCTTACGCTTAAACTGCAGTGCCGTCAGCAGTGTAGATTTAAAATATATTATAGAAGTTATTTGAAGAAATATAATCTCTGGGGATATTTTATGCCCATGTAGTCTTTGAACTCTTGGCTGGCTTTTTCACAAATGCTGGCAACTATAGCAATAATTTTATTGATAGTGATAGGATGAGGGGTAACAGTTTCAAACTGAAGAGGGTAGATTTAGATTAGATATTGGGAAGAAATTCTTTACTGTGGGAGTGGTGAGACACTGCAACAGGTTGCCCAGGGAAGTTGTGGCTGCCCCCTCCCTGGCAGTGTTCAAGGCCAGGCTGGATGGGGCTTTGAGCAACCTGGTCTAGTGGGAGGTGTCCCTGCCCATGGCAGGGGGTTGGAACAAGTTGATCTTTAAGGTCACTTCCAACCCAAACCATGCTGTGATTATCTGGTAGTTACTGTTAAAACACCAATCCATTCTATGAGTCACTGTCACATCAGCTAGTGATGGCCTTAATGGAGGGGAAGAGTGACCTAAAAATGAAAAATTCCTGTATTCTCTGAAACTCTTGAAGCATTCTGTTCAGCTTGACACTTTTTTCTCTTGATAGCAAAACCACCTCTAAATACCAAAGCTATATTGTCATAGCTGTTACTGACTCTACAATACAGAGTTGGAGATGCTGTTTTACAAGGAGACGTGTCAATAGCATCAGTATTGTTGTTGAGAAGGATGTTGAATTATTGAAAAATTACAAAGCTGAAGATTGTTGCAGGGAGAGTTTTCCAAGTCTTTTCATATGCAGTACAAATTGGCTGCCATATGACAACATTATTTCCATGTGTTTTTAGAGTGTCTAGATAAATTTGACTGTGAAAAGACCTGTACAAAATCTCAATTTGTTGGATGGAAAGCATCTGTCTTGTTCATTAACAGTCATCTTCTATTATAGGTTATGATTTTGCATTTATGAGTGTGTAGAGTTTCAAAAGTGACAGAAGAGGTAGTATATGATGTTTCTTATTGCAGGGTCAGCCTGTGAATACATCAGTTCTTCCAGTTTGTGATTAGCTTGCCAGAGGTTTGGATTAAATGTTTAACCACTGTTATGCTAAAGCTGAGAAGAGGTCATTACTTCCAGTTGTATGAATGAGTAAAACCAAGGAATCTAAATAGAGGTTGTTTGGGTCAGTATTGGTGATTGTTCCCCAAAACTACTACAAAATATAAGTATCTTGTCAATCTACTTGTATTTGGTGTGTTTTTGGCACAGAAAACTGTATACTTAGCTTCCTCAAAAATTTAAATAGAAATCAACTAGGGAATTGTGCGGTTTTCCCTCACAAATCAAGCTACCCCATTTGCACTGTTACGCTGTATTTTGATTTCTCAACAAGTTTCTATAACAATAGCATTTATACTCATCTTGGCTTTTGTTGTGCACTGGCCAGATTTAGACACTCTTTATTTAGTATAGCCTGACTGATCTCACAAACGGCCAGCACAGTATAATGGCAATATCCTGAATTTAGATTTGTTGTCACTCCTCACCTGTGATGCTCTCAGGTTATGGAGAGATGCTACATCTTTGCCTGGTCCCTTACAATTCTTTATAGCTAATTTCTGTGTTACAGTGGCTTATTGGTGTATAAATATATAAGAAATGTATTATAGGAGTAAATCTGACCAATAGTAGGTTGCAGTGCCAGTGCTCCCTTTTCTTATTTGACTCCATATCAATTAACAGTATTCAAGTTATATTGATATAAACATGTAGTCTGTATGTTTACATTCGTGATGTTGAATATGGTATAAATAATTCACTGAAAGCAGCTCACAAAAGAAAGAAGTCTCCCTAAATTATAATTAATGTAAAAAATACAAAAGAACGGTAATTGGTAGAACTGGTTGAATAATGTCAAATTTGGGAAAAAAGGACTTGAAAAGTTCACCAAATAAAAATTTAAAATGCCACTTATTCAAGCAAATGCCAAATACTGCATAGGCATGAAGATAAGCACAGAAGTATTCAACCTATTGCATGGATACGTTGCTGTGATGATACACATCTGTGATTTGAGAATTATTGTAATAGGTGCTGGTTTGTTTACCCTGGAACACTTTTTCATGCTTTTCAGCGTCAGGTATATGTATATTACAGTTCAGATCATGAGAATGCTTTTGAAACAAACCTCACAGTAGTCTCCACATGCTGCATTTTTGGGTTGTATCCCAGCAAACTCCAGGTGACAAAACCTGGATTCCTTTCAAGCGAAACTTGTGCTCCAGGAGTGCACCTAACACACTCCAGACTCTACTAGTGTTCCATTCGCAACCCCAAACTACAGCTATTCTGAAACAGAAACCCTCAAAAGGCATATATAGGCAGAGGTGCCAGGTCCTTGATGCTATCAGTGTAGTAACTGCTACTTCAATAGGTACTTCGAAGTTAGTTACTTCAGTAGAACCATTTCTGTTGTACCATACTGCTTGCTAATGCAGGCATAGTTGTAGTATCTCTTACCTTTTCCTCATGGTGAATCTAGTTTATTCAGGATGTGCTAAGTGAAGCAGATAAGCTGACAAATGCACTTTCCTGTGTAATAATATTTGTTATATATCTGCTATTGTTCTCAAGATACCTGCACAGTGCTAAGAAATAGCTTGAAATGCTACTGAGAAACATTCTGCTCTTATATGAGTTATGTATAGTAGTATTTGCTTTTTCTTTGAATGTTGGAGCTACCACTTTTCCCTTTTAAAACTCCCCTGTGGTGACAGTAAGCATTGCCAGTCACATGGCTAAGATTCAGAGCTGGGAGAACTGCCATAGTAAACTGAATTTGAACTCTGGTCTTCCCATGCCTCCACTGGGATCTATAACTGTCTAAAAGGCAGGTCTGGCCAGAAAATTTTTGTGTTGCAAAATTACTTTTGATGTGCAGCTGGCTATGTAAAACGCTTCTTATTTGTCCAAATTCCAAAGCTGATTTAAAGCACACAGTCTGATCAATAATGCAAGTTCTTTTAAAAAAAATTAAAATATTTATCTTTTTTATTAGTTGATTTGATGATAATTGAACCCAAGCATTTTTGAACACTGGATGCAATTGAAGCTCTCTAATTTATTATAGTTTGGTTAGCAGGCTGGTGAATCACTGTAAAGCTGTGTTGTGGCAATGACAAGCCTCAGATCTAAGTTGTGCTTGTCAGGGTTTTGTCTGTAATCCTAAGAAATGCATATCATTTCTGCATTATTACATTAATTTAATGGTAACAACTTAACTTTTTAAAGCACAACATTTTGTGCACAACATCTCTTAGATCTGCCAGTGTAAAACGGTAGAGCTTCATTGCATTTAAGCATTCGTCAATTTAAACTGAAGACCCTGTCCAAGCTCCTTGTTTTCAGGAACTTTGTTTTAGAAACCTGGTAACGCAGCAAGTGAAATTAAAAATGTGTAGGAAAGTTTAAATCAGTGACATATGTACTCATTTTCATAGTGCATTTGTTAGCCTAATTTTCGAATACATATTCTTGGAGAAATGTGAATAGGGGAAGGCAAGCAGGGACAGGGGGCACAGATCTTGCAACGAGCAAGGCTTCTTTTGTTTCACCAATGAGCAAACACAGTAGGCTACATTGGGACTGGGACTTCGGATATGTCTGTCACCATGCTTATTCTCTGCTTCTATATTTATGAGCCTTAGCTTCTCCATATCTTTTACGTCCTTGTCTTCAGCTGTTTCAAGTTTGGGGATATAGGACAGGAGAAGGCTGCTACCATTTTTACTCCTGGAAGATATTCTTGGAAAATATGTGGGACATAAAGAGCAGGGAAAGGCAGTTCTAGTTTCCCTGCATAACTATACATGTCTCTTGGACTTGCAATCTAGATTTTAGACTGGACAACTTTACTGGGGAAATGGAATTGGAGGTCAGAGTAAATGTGCCTTCTACAGTCAACTTTACTAGTTACAGACATTCTGCCACAGTGGTTTTGAGCTTTCTGGTTCAGGTATATGTATAAATCAAAATATTTTGATAGCATTTTATCCTTCTCCAACAAAGCTACTTTTTTTTTTCTAGTTTTAAATGGAAAAAAGTCACTATGATATCTAAGCCTAAACATGTTATCCTCAAATTTTCTCTTTCCTGTTACTTTCTTACTTATTTTGCAGGGCAAATGTAATGAAACAGAGTATCTTTCCTTGAATGATTTTATTTAGAATTCAAAGATATTGGACACGTTCAGGATTGTGTTTTGGCCTGCTACGATGCTATGATCTGACTTCTAGATTTTAATCATATTTTTGCTGAATATTTTCAGGATTTTGTTTTTAATTTTGAGTCCACATTAAAAAGGGAAGTGTTTTAATTAATACTGTAATTTTAAGGTAACCTAAATTATTTTCTAAATAATTATTTTCTAAACTATATAGGCTGCATTTATTCTAAATAAAAAGATAAACTTTCCTGCAGGGCTAATGAAACTCTTTGCCCATGCTCATGCAGCCTCACTTTTTTCCAGACAACCTCATGATTCCATTTTTTGAAGCTCATTATTTGTTAACGTATTTTTGCATTTAGCAAGTAGGAAATAATTGTTGAGCTACCCACAATAGCATGAAGTATTCAAGCATGTTATGCATAAAGCAGTTTTCCTTTTAAGTTCCCAGTGGATCTTTCTTCTACTTGAAGAGTGTACAAAATAATTATAAACCTGACCCTGATTGGACCCCTGGAAGGTACCAGTGTGACTCTTAATCTGGTGTTAGAAGCAGATGCAATTTGGTTCAGTATAAAATTTGTCCAAAGAAGGTAAAAAAGACCCCCCCTCCAAGCCCTGGAAGTATGTGGCCTTAAGAAATGCACGCATCTGCAGGAAAGAACTGTCAATGTAATTTACAACAGGTTTCAAAATCTTAGATTGTGAGTCAAATAGTGGGGGGAAACACAGAAGGGAATGGTATAGAAGTTCAGGCAAAGGATGCAGTGTGGCAAGGAAAAAATGGGTAAGCAACAGCGTCTGGAAACTAACTTGGAAGCAAAAACAACCGAAAGTGCAAATAGTAAGAGGGGATCCAGACTACAATAGATTGGAAAAGTAGCCAAGAGGAGAGCTTTGTGGTAATATGGCACGCAGAAGGATGCAAAGAGCATTGTTCCATTTGATTTGGAAAGTTCTATCACTTTCTTCAAGTATGATACCTGTGTCATTCATTTGGCATGTTGTGCTAGTTGGAATATCTGAGGTTAATTAGAGATTTGTTTTCAAAGGTGGGAAGTGAGTAACTCCACTACTTTCTTCACAGTTCTGGTATCTACGATTGCCTTGTGGCTGTAAGTTCTTTCCTTACATGAGTATTGAGATGATTTTATAATCACCTTACTAAACTATGTGTTTAACTACCGTGTGATGTGCCTCTAGAGGAGCATCTTTGGTTGTGTACACATAATATATCGCTAGATAAATACTCTTTTTGGCGGGTTGCTCATAAGTCATGTTGTCATCACCTTTGCCAGTCATATGGAGCCAATCACGGCTTTCCCTGTTCATTGCAAAAGAATTGCAGAACAGCCCATTCAAAGCGGTCCATGAACACTTGCTTTAACTGTTACCAGTTGCTTTGCTCATCCCTTGTTAATTACTAATGGATGCTCTGGTCCACAATTACTAGAGGGTACAGGCATGTGTCTCTTGAAAGCACATGTGGGGACTGACAGTGTTGGACAACTCAGGACAAGTGTGTATGGGGAAACCATTAGAGATGTGATGATTAATTTGGTGATTCTTTCTCATTAGAATTGGCTCTTCATTTTAGATTAGAAGTTTTTTCCAACTATCACAAACCTGAGGAATATGTCGCTTCTTGTGGGAGAAAACATATTGTGGGAGATGAATGAAGTTCCAAAATACTGTGGATCTGCTTATACTTATCAAAACACTGAATATTCTTATAAGAAGAGGAAATCACCATTTGACAAAGTGGAAGCAAAGGAAATGAATCTTTGTGAGACTAGTTGGGTAATTTTGCAGCTGCTGTGGTATTAGAGAATATCTTCTTCATATTTGCATCAGCCTAAAATGAAGGCATTTTGTCTTTCCAATCTGCAAGCTAGGATCCTGGCCACAAAAGTGCATAGGCTTTTGAAGACAGGAGAAAAAAAAATAACCATCTGAATTTGGTTTTTGCAATAAATGACAAAGCCTATGTTTGTTCCCTGGAACATGTTGTATCTTGGGGGAGGGTGTGTGTCACCAAACAAAACCAACCTTTTTCAGAAGTTATCTTTTTACTTCATACTATGCTCTACCATAGTGTGGATGGCATAATGATAAAAATCTAACTTATGCTCAAGTTCCTCAGCAGATGCTTAATATCCATCCCTGTGATCCTAACACATGGATGTTTTCTCAAATGCCTTGTTTTCCCACTTCTCATCAAACCTAGTCTGTTTTCTCTGGACAAACTACTCCTTCTCAAAGCATAAAGAAGAAGAGTTTAACAGAGCACTGACAGAGCCTGTCTTGGATCTGTGTTAAAAACCTGTGCACTGCCGTAAATGTCTGACTAGTAAAGCAAATGTCTATACTTACATAAATGTATAGGTGCAGGGAAGAATGCACATCCACACACTCACATTTATACATACTTCCATATCTTCTGAAAAGACACAATTGTAACAGTAATGTGCTGGACTAGAGTCCTGAATAGTGTCATGCAGTGCTTGGTGGAGGGTAGGTTATGTTCCTTTGCTTCTTCACTGTTTCTTTAACTTGCAACTAATTTTGAAGAAGACGGGGCAAAATGGTCTGTAAGGGGTTCTTCTAAGGTCTATATGGGTCTTGTTAAAAATCCGCGGTGGTACAGCTGTCAGAGGATCTCAATACGTAACTGTATTTTATATTTCTTTGGACTTGTTTTCTACTTGTATTGAAATTCCTCAGGTTTATTGTGTACTGTACCTTCCACTACACAAAATAAAGTTACTTAAACTCAAAAAAATTTATGAGAAGGAAAAGTGTACGGTGAAATTACACCTCACTATCAGTTATTTTTAGCACCCTCAAGTTCTGTTGCAGTTAGAAAACAGGTAAGGGCACATAGCAACTTTTGAGGTTTGTGTGCCTTTATATGTATGCTTCTAAGAGAGATTTACCAATGAGAACTTCATACTTTTAACTGAGTATTGTATACTCATAACTTGCATATTTTTGACGTCATGTAATTTTTGTTTGTTCCTATAGTGCCTTCTATGCTGGACTAATCCTGTAACTTAATACAATTGCACTTTATTAAAAAAATTCTACTCATTATAATGTAGGATTGAAAGAATACATATAATTTGATATTCAAACTCAAATTTTTGGTGAAAGGTGACGATGATTGGGTTTGTGATGTAAATTTGTAGGAGCAATTAGCTAGTACTGCTATCTGAAATGCTTTTTTTTTTTTTAAAAAAAAAAAGTCAGCCTTTGGAAAATTGCATGTTAAAGTAGTCTTCAGACTCAGAAATTACTCTTTTCTAGATAGATGAAATTGTCTGTTGCTTAGTCTCATCTCTCTTCTTCACTCTCCAGATTAATTTTCCCAGCTGTTCCCTAAGGCGTTGAAGTTACGCATGTGTCTTCCACATTGTTTAGCAGTCGGTAGCTCTTTTGTCATATTCTCAATGGGAGGGGGAAAGATGAAGAATAGTAATATTGGAAAAACCTCTCATGCAGATTCCATTCTTAGCTAGACAGCAGAGAAAGCGCTGCATTTCATTTTACCTGTTTATGCATTTTCTGTGCTCAACTAATTTTGGTCTTGATTTAGGATACATGCTTTTAGAAGTCTTTCAGTTAAATTCTAATTCTAAGCAGAGCAAAGTTTGCAAAGTGGGCTAAGGAGAATGCATGGTGTGCAGTGTGAGAAATGGTAAATGCAAAGCTGTTCATCCAGAGGAGGGATAGAAGGTCATCAGGAGGCTTTACTAGATGGCAAAGCCTGAGCTGATGCAGAGCTTCTGTATTTTGACACTTATTCCTGTGCTCCACCAGGTGGCATGTTTTAGGATACTTGGTGACATGGTGGTGTCAACACATCAATAACATTGTATGGAAATTTTTTTCTTTAATCAATATATAGCATGCATTGTATGCTTTTACAAGTCCTAAAATTTGCTCTGGGAACTAACGTTACTAATCCTGTATTTCCTTCTGTGCAATGGTGGCTCCATTTTCGGAGTAGTAATACATGCAGAATGTGTTCTTGTGCTTTAGACTGTAGTACGCTATCCGAAGTGAAATGTCAGCTATTTTATTATCTGATTTTTAGGGTGAACCCCTTTTCTTTACAATCTTCTGAGGCTCCATAGAACTTTAGCGATGTTCCATTTTAGCTTTCCTTCCTTTGGAATTTGTTTGAAATGAGTGGCATATGCAATATAGGACAAAGAGATACAACACATGCTCCTGTTTCTTTTTCCCTTCAGAATTTAAAAAAATAGAATCACAGAGTTACTTAGGTTGGAAAAGACCTTACAATCACCAAGTTCAGCCATTAACCTGCCACTACTAAGTCTGCCACAAATAGTCCTCTCACACTCCTTTAGCTTTAGATACTTCAGTAAATCTTATGTATAGCTTAGGAATTATTTTTTTAGTCATATCAAGTTGAGTTTACAAAGTTTAGAGAAGATTATGGTTTTTAATTAGTTCTAAAGGTAAGAAATCTGAGGATTACTATTTGCAAATTAATCTGAATAGAACTACTTGGTATTAAGTATCTTGTTGAATCAAATCTCAGTGCAAAAGTGGCACACTGTCTTAAACGTGAACTTATATCCACTATATTGTTTTGAGTATTTATATAAAAAAGGCAAATCTAATGATCCATGATAGAAGAATGTAATTAAATAATTACCTTAAAATGCATACGTCTTTTTAGGAAGTTACACCTCACTGCAATTGTTGATCAGATAACTGGGGAGTAAGTTTTGTTAAACAGGTTACCTAATGGGTGGTCTTAAGAATATTAATATTAAAAGATAAAATCAAAGAATAGAAGCAGATAGAATGAAACTGGTTAACCTCCCAGTCTGTTAAGAGAAGGATTCTGTTTCAGTAGAAACTAGCTTTTTAAAGACCATGACCGCTTTTGGATATCTCAACAGGCAAATGGGCTGTGGGCATAGGTATGACAAACTTCCACAAATGTTTAGAAAAGCCTTCTGGTTCAACTGAGGTTTCATATTAAACTTATTGTGAGTGCAAGCGCAAATTAATAAATATCTCAACCCTTTTTCCATAAATCATGCATCTGTAATCTGGGGAACCTGCAGAGTAGAGTGGTACAGGCTTCTGCAGAGAAAATGGATTCTTTTCAGACAAAGAGAGGTTGTCCCACAAAATCTGTCCGTGAGTAGTGGAAGCTCATGCAGAACTAAGTATAGAGTAATAATATAAGATAACTTAGAGAAAGTAAGTTATTGGATAATGCGCATAATGTTTTTTTCTGGATCTATTGAGCACTATTTTATACTTTTCAAACTAAGAGATTGTTATTCAGTATCTATAGTCATATTCTTCCAGTTACCATAAATGGTGTGTTTTCAGAGTTTAGAATAGTCAGCACTGAAAATCAGGTTCACATTTGTTGTGCCAACTTTCTTTTTGGTTCGTTTTCTCTAAGATGTGACTAATATTTAATATGTATTTAGAGAACTAATTAGCCATTTAAAAGTTATCTGAAACTGAGTGGAAGGTGATACAGAGGTACAAACCGTGAGTGTGAATATTTAAGTTTAGAACATAAAAATTGGCCCAGAACCTTTTTGGTAGTCAAGTGCAAAGGAGAAATAGTAGAGAGACAGGCCAGTCTTAATGACTGTACTCTTGAGGAATATTGTTTATTTCTGGTAATAACAGTAGGTTTTATGTACGGGAGGCAGTGTTGACTTGCTATTAATTTATCTGAATAAAGCATCAGTACAATAGCTGTAGTAGCTATTGAGAGGTAATTAGTTAAATCTTAATTTCCATCTGTGGCTGAGATTTGGGGTTGTTGGCCAACTACTGAAAACACTGTAGCCTAGAAAAGATTTTGACAAAGCTCTGTCACACTTAGAAGAGACCTGGAATTCAAAGAGGTTTTGTCTTTTTTCATCTGGGATCTGGGACAGCAGTAACATTTTTAAGAGATGAAGGGTATTTCTGACAGTCTCCAAGACCATCAAAAGCGGATCCCTTTCCTGACTACTACCCTAAATTATTACAGTAATCTCTTGTATTCTTAATTATTGCCTGATGCTTTATTTTTAGACAGTTGATGTTAAATACGCAACCATCAGAACATCATTTTGCTGAAGGGGAAGCATAAAGCCTGTGGACATACATGTATAATACAAGAATACAAGAGGTAGATTTCATTTACCATGAATAAGTGAACTTTTGAGCGTAAAGCTTGGCTCAGAATTACTCTTGCATTATTTCATATGTGTATTTGATTAGTGTCTCAAAACCAAAAAATCTTAATGTTTTAAAAATATTAAAAAGACTTTAAATAGTAATATATAAGCTTTTTAATTCCTGCAGTGTCATTTATATAACATATATATGTTTAAGAATCATGCTGACATAGCACTCAGGGATATGGTGTAGTTGAGGACTGGCAGTGTTACATTGATGGTTGGGCTCAATGATCTTCAAGGTCTTTTTCAACCTAGATGACTCTGTGATTCTGTGATTTGATAATTGTACTGAATCCCTTTTAATAGATATGAACATCTATGAACAAATAAAAAAAAAACAAACAACTTGTATGCAATTAATATGAACTTCAAAGGCTTCTGTTATCATTTTACTGGAAATCAGGTTAATATTTGAAGGATAACAGACTCAGATTAAAAAAGATCTACAGTCTATCAAATAAAACCTAATGAAATGGAATCAATGACTCCTGATTACTGCAACTAAGACTACAACCAGTTTCTAGAATTTTCATTCTTGTAGACAAAATTTTCAGTTTAATATTTTCATGATGGAGTGTATGAGTATGTATCTTTGAATCTAAAGTTTTGATCTACCGGTTATTTTCATGCTGGATCCAAGTTTCTACAGTGCCTGGGATTAATTAACTAATTCACTAGTGCTTTTGGGTCTACCTTTACCTGAAATCATATTGTCATGCTTTGGTCTAACGAGTTTTTTAACGAATGTAGCATTAGTATAGACAAAGGCCTACAAAGTTCAGTAGTTTAAGGAGGATTGTTGGTTAGGTGTCAGAAGAATTTAAATTTCATCTTTAGTCTTGAACTGTGATATATCTGGCTAATGCTGCAAAACAGTAAACCAAAATATAGTGAATACTGGGTCAGTTTTGGAGTACTTTTGTTACACAATTATTGCTTTTTGTCTATTTGTGAACGAGTTCAAAGTAGCTTTCAAGATTTAAGATATTCTCAAGCTTAGAGGTTGAAGTGAGTAATTTAATATTTTCTGTACATTTAACTCACTGTAGTTAATTAAGAGATACATAGTTAAAGATAATCAACCAACAAATCAGTGCAGTACTTATTTGATATCATAATCAAACTTTGTTCTGATAGATAACATAGCCAATAAGAGAATTTTTCACAAATTGCTAAATCATGGAGTGTATAAAACTTATTTTCACATTTTATTTCCATATTTGGAAAAAAGTCTGTTTCTTTTTCAACTCAGGAATATGCATTTCATTCACAAAGTCTCTTCTGTTACTGTGACAGGGATGAATTTCAAAGTCTTATTTTTATTCAATACACATTTCACATACACTGTTAATGAAGTAAAATTAGTCAATAACATTTATCAATTTATTTTGAGGTTTGAATTAATGATATGGAAATGTTGAGCTTTTCCTTATATTTGGTCTCTTCTGATTTTGACCTTTTTTGTATTGAAAAATTGTAACTATTCATTAAAAAAACCCCATCAACCTAAAGTTGTACGAATCAAATTAAAGCCGTGTTTTGCTCAAGATACAATGCGTGTGTAAATTGTAGCACTTGCTGTTCTGTGTTCCGAGCCTGCCATTGCTTTCTTCACTAATTGAGACTCTTCTTTTTCCTTTTTTTTTTCTTCATACATTAAGAATGTACCTCCAGCCCATCAAACTATTTCCTTGGGAAGCTGTGGTTCACTTGGTTGGACCAAGTTAGTGTTCTAACCTGGAAATGAAAGGAAAGCAGAAGCTGAGCTGTTTGAGAAACATTGGCATGGCAAGGGATTATCCTGTCTCATTTTCCCCAAACCACATTTTTCTGGAATTACGCTTGCAGTCAGAGTCCCCACCCAGGCAGTCCTTCTCCAAGATGAGGTAAAGGAAGCCACCATCAAGCTGAGCTAGGAGCTGTGTTAGGCTTCTTGGAGCTGGAAGCCTCTCTTCATTACATCACACGTGGCCATATTTCAGAGATTAATGAAGAGCATCTTGTCAGTTTTAATGTATTGCAGTGCTTTAGTTTACATTGACGATGTAATCATAAATTCCCTTAGCTGTGAACTATACCTTAAGGACTTGCATGGAGTTCTAAGAAGGCAAGAAAAAGAAATGACTATAAACTAGAGAGTGTGCCAGTTTTGAGAAAAACCTGCAGATTTTCTAGGACATTAGGTTTCAAAAGAAGGATTACACACAGACTAAACAGAGTAGCAGTCATAAAAATTTAAAGACATGACAAAAATAAGATCCTTTTTAGGTATGACAGAATACTAAAGGAAATTTATACTGAATTATACCACCCAAGCAGACCCATTAATTAACGTAATGAGAAAATATGTTCCATTTCCCGAGCGTGTCGGGAAGCATTTGACGCTTGTAAAAGGGGAAGAGGTGAAAGCATGCACTTTACCACTCCTGAAATTCTCAGATTTTAGCTTATCTATTCACCTTCATGTTTGGGATGCTTAGGCATTTGAATACGTACTAATCAAGAGAGAGGAAGACAAAATTACTCTAAGTGGCCAAGATGTCTAAAAAAATGTAAACGCATTTTGTGCTATGTATCTTTTAAAGTTACACCCTGTATCTTGAATACTGGAGAGATTATCGTATCACACTAGGAAATCATGAGTGAAATGAAGCTTTTTATTGTTGACATATGATTCTGAAAATGACATATATGTGAAACTTTTAAATCCATAAGCAGATGCTGTGAGTTCAGTACAACTGCTTGTACTTCTGAAGCTGGCAAGTAGGGCAATTTGCAGGATCAGGAAATAAAAGCCAGACTTTCAAGGTTGTTCAGACATCAATTTTCCATGCAAATGATTTTAAAAATCAGGTTCTAATTATTTTTCTCAGAGTTTTATTCCATTCCTTTTATTAAAATATTCCCCTGCATATTGCTTGGAAATTCTTGTGCTCATTCTTTGATAGAAGCAAACTGGAAAAATTAGTTTGATCTTTTTTTATGATGCAAAACCCCCCTGGAACACATTCTTTCACTTTATATCTGTGATGAATGGCCACTTGATCTTAAGAATGAATTAGTGTAGGTAGCATCTTCTGCAACATGTCATGTAATTTTTCAATTGGGATAGCACCTCCGGATGTTTCCGTCCCTGTTTATTTGAACAGTTTTTAGTAGATATGACTACCCTCTGTAGTAGACTCAATTCTTAGACTTAATGTGTTGATCCATCTCTATTCAAGAGAGGCAACACTTCAGTGTATTTTAATAAATGTACTTTTTATACATGTATAGCTGATGCTAAAGGATTTTCAAGGTTACAAATAAATACAATTTTCATGCATGCAAAATTTTAAAGAGGTAATTGCAATTGTGTACATAAGTGTGCACATCTGATACAGTTCAGTTAATTCTTTGATTTTTTGAATTGAACTTGATGCTTCTTTTCACTTGTTAGTGGCAGGAAATGGGCCTGCAGATCCCTTTTCTCTTTTGTGCTAAGCAATTTACATGCTGTGTGTGCAAAACTGCACTGTAGTCAAAATAATATTTGAAATATTTGGTCACCATGAATCAACAGAAATAAGGCCAAACCTCCTGCTTTTATCAGCACATTAAAAAGCAGGAGGTAAGTAATAATAACTAACCTATCTATGTGGTTGAAATGCAAGGCAGCAGTATTTTTATAATAGTAGAAGATACAGGATAATTGTTAAGGCAGAAAATACAGAAGAATTTTATGTTTAATTGAAATTAGTGAAAATATCTTACATAGGCAAAATCCAATTTATTTACTTGAAACATTATCATATGTTGCACTGTCATTTTACAGTAGTGCTAATTACTGCCCTCTTTATGTTAATCTGAATGTTGGCAATCTAGTGAATATTCATTTGTTGAAAATCTTTTGTCTCTTATAGTTGTTGTGCAGAGTTTATCAGCATTACCTGTTTGTGAGGAGAAACTTAGTGGGGAAAATGTTCTAATAATCCCATTACAGATAATTGACAGAAAGCTCTTTCTGAGCAGGTAGCTTTCAAAATAAGCAGAGGAAGGAGTCTGGTTTGCATGGGTTTACTCATTATAAAAGGGTCAGCATTAATTTTAATTAATCCCTGTTAATTTGAGTGATCATTTTCTGATCTGTGGAAGGCTTTACTTAAATCAGTAGTGATAATAAAGATGAGTCTTTGGCCATGTGTCTGTACTAGAGTTAAAAGTGACTGCAGCATGCAGCATAAATTTCTGAATGAGGTGTCAGGAAGCACTTTAGGAGATTGGTCGCTGTTAAAATAGACATGCAAAGCTTCACAGGCTTACCTGAGATGTTTCTTTCCTTCCCTAGACTTCCTGATGCCCCTACCAGACTGCTGTTCATACTCATGCCAACTTAAAGCTGTCTTCCAGATCTCTGTATGATTCAGTAGTCACTAAAAACTTCAGCAAAGACACGTCTTTGCTTTCATTTCCTTTCATAAGATAGAAAACATTTCACAAAACTTCCACTTACCTGTTCAGAAGATGCATGAAAGAATTAATTTAATCTTGTGGGTTTTTAATGTCTCAGTGCCATAATCTGACAAATCTTTAATTTTGATCTTTTTGTAGGGGTAGTCATTTGTCAGGGAGCTGAAGCTCGAAACTCACGATAGCCACACGCTCCACTGAAGCCCATGGCCGTCTGAACTTGCCTTCCTAAAGACTCTGGTAAATTTCATCAGATTTTTATTTTTCTGTGGGTTGGTATGCTGGCACCACTGAAATTGCAGGCAGAGCTCCTATGGACATCAACAGATCTGGGTTTACTCTGTGATCGTTTTTGTCGGGTGGATTTTGAAAAACAAAAGAAATAACTTCTAGCTCTCAGGTGGTAATTTTTCTGTTGGGGCTGTTTTCTTAGCAATTAGTGTGATGACTTGTTGCTTTTTCTGTTTAGTCTGACCTTCCTTGTAAATCTATACCTGTGATATGAACTGGAGCTTTTAGCATTTGTAGAATAGTAATAAATAAAAATTCCCTGGTTATTCCCTATAAGCAAACACTTTGAGTCTTGTCCTTAAATTCTTTTATAAAATGTCTTGGAGATTTCAGAGATGCTCAGCCACAGTGAGGGGTAAGTGAAGAAGTGCAGAAGAAGAGGCATTCTCAGTGCTGCCTGTTGAAAATGGACTGGTTGGAAAAGCAGAGCATAGAGGCAGCAAAGGGAGTTTGAGTCACCTGGAAGGGGAAAGAACTGTGGCACTGGGTCCTGCTTCCTGCAGTGTGTATAACTAAACTGTTGAGCAGAACTAATTTAGTGGGCCTTTCCACTTTCCAATAAGCTTTCTAGGCCAGAAGATTCTGACTCTGTTCTCTCTCTTCTTTTGACCTACTGATTTTTACCATTTCTGTCTGCATCATAGATTGTATTCAACCAGAAGGCCTGCAGTCAAAGCAGTTTCTTGGGAAGTAACCAGAATAGTTAGATCCACCTCTTGCTGAATTGTAGTAGTGTTCTTATCATTAAACTGGCACCACCACCCATGAAGTTAATTGAGGTGCTGACTATGACTAAGTTTTCAGGATTCTCCAAGGTCTCAAGCACACTTTGGCAGTTGTATGTCTTATCCTGGATTGCTTTTAGAAGCAGATAAATATCTATCTCCGCATTGATCGGGTACTTCTGAGGATGTATGTCGGCCAGAAAAATTTCTAGTCAGATTAAAAGGTACGTAGTGAGTTCAGGTGCCAGGAAATTTAAGTAGTACTGGAAACTGGGTAGACAGGATTGTTGTTTGGGACTTAGAAGGGTTAATGTGCCTGGGACACTTTGGGTACACATCAATAGCATGTAGTTTGAAGCCTCCTATCTTCTTGGAAGAAAAAGTGGTGCAAAACAAAACAAAAACCAGTCCAATCTGTGTATGACAGACATAAAAGTAAGATATTAAGAGTGTTTCATCTGGGGTAATTTTGGGTGAATTCCCTACCAGGTCAATCTTCATTCTCAGCAGTCACTGCTACCTGAGTATTATGTGATGTATTTTATTTCCAGGCTAATAAAAGAAGTGAAGAATTTGCAAGACAATAATAAGGTAAGAAAATACTAAAATGGCAGTTTATCTGCATACTGGAAATCTGATAATTCCATAGAAGTTCTGTCATAAACAAAAAGCTGTAATTACAAATGCAAAATAAATATGATTCTAGTAAATCACAGGGGGTCTGTTAGACAGAAATTCATTTACTACTCAGATATTTAAATGAGAAAATCCAGAAAGTATCTGGCAGCTCTATTCTTTGGAATAATTTTAATAAGATAACATGGTAATGAGTTTACTGGTTGCATACTGTTGCCTATATTAAGGTCTCTGCACAACTCAGTCACTTCACTGTGGCTTTCTCTTGCATAACCATCTTAAAAACAATCTAGTCTATTGTGTACCTTTTAATTCCTTGTTTGCATTGATCTAGAACCAAATAGCTTTGAATAAGTGCACAAATGATGCATGAGGTATTACACGTGTGCGTAGCTGCATGTTTCTGGTACAGATATAATAAGAAACAGGTATATGTAGACTGTGCAGTTATACGTCTTGGAAACCTCAAGCTTAGGCTGACATAAGTGCCTCCTGATGGCTTGCTAGGTAAGATGTAGCACGAGGCTCTCTAGGGATGAATTTCTTAAAAAAATGAAAGTGGGATCGACCACATTTATTTGATATTACTTTCATAGGTGTAAAATAGCAGTTTATAGTTTCACTTGTCCATTTCCCTTGCTCTGGATCTGCCTCCCTGATCAAGAAATTCAATACCTATTAAAAGCTGCAGCTGTACTAACAGTCTTATACTTTATAGGAGGAATTTTGCAGCTATTACTTTAGAACAGGCTTTCTGTGCCAGTACAGATGTTGCGTCAACCTTTTTCATAAGCACTTTATCTGCACCATGGGCATTGCCTTTCTAACATTTGCTTGAAATTGCTAAACACACTCCATAGCTGTAATTTATTTGTGCTGGTGTAGTTTAAAGACCTGAGAGCTAGATCTGCACCTGTTCTATTCATCTGACCAGGAAAGCACTAATTCCACTGCATGAGACTTTGTAGAGTTTGGATCTCTTCTTTATAAATCTCCTGAACCAAATGACGCCCTTTGGTTCATGTGTATGTTCCCCTTCCCTGAAGTAGACATGGCTTGCGTATGTATCACCAAATTTCAATTTTCTAATATTGAAGGGAGAACATCCCACTTGATCTAATGAAGGACCGGCATACAACTCCTATGTTCCCTCCCTTAATCAGTCCATCTTTGGGTAATCGAACGCCATAGTGAAAAGTGAAACTGGGACCAGCTCTGCTAGTATGATGACACTGGTTTCATTGTGGAATGACATGATAAACACTTCTGAGTGTAATGTATTTAAAGTGATATTAAATGAGGAGAAAGAAAAGCAACTACTTAACCCAATTTACCTCCTGACAGCATTGGTATTAGTGGATTTGTACTGATGTAAGATAAGCAACAGTTGAAGAAGGCTGTGATATTAGCAGTAGCCTAAGTAATAAATGGTAATTTTTAAATATTGAGTGGGCCATTCATTCAACTGTTTCAGCCCAGAATTTTGGAATTCAGACAAAATCCACGAGTAGTCCTAGCTTTGAAGACAAAAAACCTGAAAAAAAACTTCAAAATCCCCCAGAAACCATCCCAAACCAAGCAAACAAGAAAGCCACTGTTTAGTGAGGTTTTTCAAAACCAAAGCAATGTCCCACTTTGCCCAATTCTGCCAGAGATGTATGTCATCCGTAGACATGTCATCAAATATGACTCAAACCAACCCTTCCCCCAAAATAAATAAATGCAACCACATAGACCGAAATGATTCTCTGGCATTTTAAAGATTCTACTCTACTTACTTGTGGTGCATTTTTAATTTAGAGTTAAACCAGTGGCTGATCCCTTACTTAGGGTTTTTGTTAAAATAAAATAGAAAAAAAAGCACTTGTGCCATAATTAATCTCCTTAAAATCTTGTAAATTTAGTGCAATAGAATGGAGAAGCAGCATCTCTATAAGAAAACAAGTAAGAACTAAAGACTTAAAGAACAGAGCTATACATGGAAGTAAAGAGAAGGCAGTAAAAGGACAGAAGCTTATTCAAAGTGTATGTTTTGAGAATAGTGATTAAATACTGAACCAAAGATATTATTAGTAACTATATTACTAAAATGAAATGCTCCAGAATTGTGCATTTAGGCTTTGAATTCCTTTTGAAAGTTCTGATGACTTTGACAAACCACACAAGCCTCGTTCAGGAGGTCAAGGATACCTCCTTTGATTCATCTCACAGCAGAGCAGGATGTGGCCCCTCAGGATGCCATCAGAAGCTCTAGATAGAATTACAGTCTTGCTGTACACAGCTGAGTGTATATAATTCTTTAAGTAAAATTCATGTCTTATGATTTGTAAAAGAAATGAGAGGTAGTTGTTAATTCCAAGGCTTATAAATATGTCAGTGGGTTTTCATAACGTCTTAATAAATTACAAGAACAAACTTAATGATCCATGATGTCATCAGAACTCCATGATGCACTGTATTTATTGTAATTATGTACTATACCTCACAGAATTCTTTTACTTTCTGCATGAATATATAGGTACCACTAAAAAAAATGAAAACAATCCTCATTGATTTCTTAATTATTTGCTATATTTCAGCTGTTTTCTTGTTCTGGGCCCTTCTTCAAATGAAGAAAACTTTTAAGAAAGTGTATTTAAAAAAACATTGCTGCTGCTACATTTATTAATTGAAAAGCTGAAGTAAAATGCAGTTTTCAAATATCCTCAAATTTGGATGAAGTTAAAATTTTTCTTGGATCCTAGTCCTCTGGCTGGCCACCAGCCCATATCACTAATGGTATAACTAGCTGAAAAATGGGAAAACAATTTCATGAAAATTTCAAGACTATTTTGGCTTAGATCTGAAATGTAGAGATAGTATCAATATTGTAGTACTGCTTCATTCTGTTGTCTAAAAAATAAATGCAGGACAAGCTAAACACTTCAGGTAAGTTAAATGTGTAAGACTAATTCAACAGCATTTCAAAACCACTGAGGTAAACTTAGTGTGTGAAGACCTTGGCTCTTTGGTGCTCCCTGTCCAATCTGGTTTTTACTCTCACAGATGTAAGCTGCAAGTGTAGTTTGCATTTAAGTATCATGATTAAATGTTCTTTTGTATCAAAAAATATATTGAGTTGGCCCTGCTCCCACATACATGCTTAGGCGTTGATTTCAATGGAACAGAACCTGTTACTTAAGATGGGGAGAAATGGAAAGAATTCCATTTTTATAGCCCTTATTTAAATCACTGGAAATGGTACATCTGAACTTAACACATGCTGATTTGATTATATGTTTCTCTGAAGATACTAAATAAACAAAACAAAGAAATAACTCCTAATGTTTCTCCCATTGTTACTGAATGAATTCTTCAAGATACTATACTTGAAAAGCCTTTACATGAAATCCCCTTGTTCAAGCTGTATGTGCATTCATGTATTGCTTGCAATGAAACAGGTATCTTTCCAATATGGAGGTCTTAATTTTTACTCACATTTGTCCAGAAGCAAACAGGAACCCCCATTCCAAACTTCCCATTCCAAAAATAATGGCAGTGTTCAGTCACATTTTATGAAAGCATCTTAGAATTTATATAAATAAAACTAGTGTACATTTCAAAGAATATATAAAATGCTGGCTTTTAGCTTTTACTGCAAAGATCAAAGAGCTGCTTAAAGTTAAAATTTCATTAATTTTAAATTATGCATTTAGTCATAACAAAAATACTAAAAAAAATAAATTTAAAGCAGCAGGTGTACCTTATATAGTAAGATAAAGTTTAATATATTTTATTAGCTTAAGGGACACAGAATAACTATCTATCCAGAACTTCAGGCATGCATTTACATAAATATATTAAATTAAGAAAAGCAATTATACACTTAAACATCCTTTTGTCTAAAAAAAATCATTAAATCCACAGATTAACAATAAATCCAACTCTATGCATTTATCACTTCCAGATACAACTGTTCCATTTCTCAGATATTACACAAATACATTTGTTAGAATTTATATGCATTATACATATATTATATATTACATAATAGTGTGTATACATACATGGTGTTCAATAATATAATAATAATTTGTACTTTTTATAGCACTTTTCATTTGAAGAGCTCAAAGCGCTTTACAAGGATCGATTTCACTAATTTTCAGATGGAAAGTGGAGGCACAAAGATGCAGTTATTTGAGATTATATAGAATTTGTGACAGACAGTAACTGAATTCTCCTGTTGTGAACTTCAGCCATGCTGTCTCCCTAAAAAGAGATACAGATATAGCATATGAAGTCTACCTAGGTAGACTTGCAAAGACTTGTAAGGTCTCAAACCAAGAAAGCACTTAATTATATTAATAACGTTGAGCACATGACTTCAGTGAGACTCATATGCTTAAAATTACTTGTGTGCTCCAGTGCTCTGCTAGATTGGTGCTTGTATATGCTTAGTAGTATAATACAGTTTACAGAAGATACTTAAACATAGTTTGAATTATATTTTCTAAGCTATTTTCCCACATTTCAAATGTACATACAGTACCTGACAGCTACTGTAAAATAAAACTAATCAAACAGAGGAATATCACAAAAGTAATGTTCTCAAGTGACAGAATTTTGTTATTTCCTTTTCCTTTTCTGCTTGCCTCTCATTACAATCTAATTGTTCTCAAAAGGGAATTGAAGTTTTAATTCTGCAGTATATTTTGTGGGGGGGACAGCTAATAGCATTTCTGGATAATCCATGGGGTAGGGTTACTGCTTCTGGTATTAATGGAGATCACTACAAGATACATCTTGTGACTTAATACCAGATGGTTTCTGGTTTCACTGTATCTTGATATGAATTAAGTTCATTCGGCACATTAGTTTTGACTCTGCCTAGAACATTTTCCTTCTAGAACGTTTAGAAAATGGGATTTGTTTGTTACTGCCTTGTGATGCAAGCCACATTTTTGTCCTACAGCAAAATGCATCCTACATTACAAAACCCCTCCAAAACAGGCACCTCTCTCTGCCTTCTTTCCACCCAAGAATATTGTGAATACAGCCACTGCATATATTCACATGCTTTAGCTGATGCATTCTTTCTAAAATTTCCTGGGAATTTAAGCAATTTTTCATTTAAATAGTTTTTCACTTTTTTCATTGCAAAATGAAAATTAATTGGACAGATCTCTTAGACTGTAAAAGGAACTTAACTATATGGAACCTGGAACCCTATTGATCACTTATAACAGATGGAAAGTTGTTTTTTATCAGTAGAAACAGAACTCTTTTCCAATAACGCAGCTTGCTGTTTGTGCACATTCCAAGCAATAATTTCTGACATTTTTGATTCTGGAAGCCAGTGTATGTATAGTAGACAATAGGTAAAGACACACATTAAATTTATATAACACAGAATTTTTAGTATTTTTTTGTGTGAATTCCTATAGCATGAAATGATCACTAGAATGATATATTTTCAGTACTGAGAGCTCTGGTATACAGGTGTGTCACTTGGCTTTCAAATCAAACTGTGTAGTGTAATGTGAAGAAAAATTTCATATGGAAGCCTGTGGGAGTTTTCTTTGGGTTACAGGACAACATGATAATCCTTTGCTAATATATAGACCAAATTAGTAATTATCAGTAACTCATGAGTGAACTGAAGGAGAAAGGTTGATGTGTCAGTTGAACTGTTTGTACAGTGCTATAAAATAGTAATGTTTCTCTCTTCTCAGATAAGGCATTAGTAATACTGTCTGATTAGTCAGTCTGCCCAGTGTAAATTTATGCAGAATTAATTACCCTGCTAAGATTTGATGTTGTGCATTTTATAGCATCAGAATAAATTCTGTGTGCAGCGTTGTAGCTGAAATCAATGAGTACAAAGGCAAGTAGCTATCCCTTTGCCTAGCATGTCTACAGAATGCAGGCTCATGTCCTCAGCCTGTCATTTCAGTACTGAGGAGTCCTATCGCTTTCAGTCCTAGTCTTATTAGTAAGGGTGACAACATTTTTGGAATAGGATATAGTCTTGATTGTAATATTACACCATTCCTATTAAATACAGGAAGAAAGGTTTGAAAATGTGCCTAACGCTACTGAATTCAGCCTTTCTAATATCAAACTCAAAACAGTTGAGGGAACTCTTCCACGGATTTGTGAGTATCTGTAGGGGCAACTCTGGGCCCTCTCTTACTATGGCTATTTCATAAAATAGGGCCACTAACTTGGTGTTTTAATTACTTTCCTGCTTAGTGGCATACGATTACGTCTTTGAAATAAGCATATATGTGTGTGAAAAAGAAAAAATGTGAGCTGATTGCTCAATATTTTCAAAGAAGTATTGAGAAGTCTGGCAGATTTGGTAGACCCCTTGTGTACCTGTTGGCAATACCTATAAGGAACCCGAGAGGACTGGATATGCTCCGTATGTTTTTAAGTAGGGTATGCTCCACACAGCTTTGTGCAGGGCTGAATCTACAGTCTCATGCCAGAAAACCTAATGTGTCTAATGACTGCAGATGCAGACACGGAGAGGTCATGTGTGCACTGATGTCTGAAGTTAAGTTCTTCTGCCAGCTAAGTGGATATCTTTTAAGTACTTAATCCTATAACTAATGAAGTCAATAGGAGATTTTCAGTTGACATCAATGGACTTTGAGTCAGGCCCTCAAAGATTAAAGTAATCCTGTACTAAGCTTTCAGGTGGCTTCTGCTGTTTCACACCTCTATCCTAAAAAGTACATGTGTCTTATTGCACTGAATTAGTCTGCTGTTGAAAGCAACAAACATTTTAGCAAAATGGTCTTAACTTTTTTCAATGTTTCTACAACATTTTGCCCTGAAACTAATTATGGAAATATTTAGCGTTTTTCTGTAGCTAGAACCCAGATTATTTGGTACATATTTTCTGCAAATTTGGATTTGAATAAATTTACAGGGTCGGTTGCCTTTTTGGTGAGATTCTTCTAATTTTTTTAAATGATGAACATAAAATATTGGTCAATTTCTAATATTGCAAAATGGGAAAAATTAGTTTTTATTTACTTCATGAATCCCTTCTGTTTTTTCAGAGACAAAGATCACCTTCTAAATTGGACAGAATATCAAAATGGTATCATTCCTAATTAAACCGATACATGCTTAAACTAAAGGATGGTAATTTAAAATGCGTGAATGTATTTTAAAGGATTTACATAATTAAGAAAAAGTAAGCAGAGCAGGATGTCCTCAGAGCTGTTTTTTTCATGCAGACCCGATCTTATAAATGCCTATTTCATGGATGCAGGTAGAATTACATGCACTAATATTTATTTTCACCTTAATGGGACTTCACACCCGTGAAAAATTCTTTGTTCGTAAGGGTGTTCAGACTCTCCTTTTTGCATATTTGTACATGAAAGGGTCCTTCTTTCTAACCCCAAATTAGAGTATACTGAAGAGCAACATTTCATCATCCCAGGAGTTTTGTTCTGCTTTTTACTTGAGGCATCCCATTATTGGCTTGAAATTAGTGACTTTCTGATAAGCATAATGACTGAATAGTGACCAAATGCTTTCACTCTTCCTCCAGCTTCAGTCTGTCTGTGGCTGAGCATCACAGCCTGAGGCTGGTACTCCTGAACTGTCCAGCTAAGATACAGAGTTAGAAGTCACTATAGAATAACAAAGTTCTGTGAAATGATCAAAAGATCAAAACCTCAGCCTGCTGGGAAGCCTCTTTGATGCACATGTCTATTAGGCAGTTTCAAAAATAAGGATCACCTGCAGCAGCCTGGGATTCTTGATGTTTGCTGTGGTTCTAGAAAGGCTACAAAGCAAAACGTGGAGAAGTGAATGAATGGAGATAAACAGAGGTGCCATGTTGGCAATACAGAATTTATACTCTTATTTGTAACTAACTTATACTTTGTTTGCTTGAAATAGTATAACCTGTGAGGATTTAAAGGTAGAAAGGGTTTACATCTGTGTCTCTGACTGTTAACAGAATAAATTTTCTTGAGGGGGGAGGGTTTGAGTAAATATTTCTTACTAGATGCATTAGAAAAATGAAATTACTGATTTTCTGAAATGGAGTGAAACAATTTGAAACTGATTTTACATAACGCCTTTTTGTCTCCCTACTTATCTACGGAGTAAAGACATTTCTCCTTGTATTCCAATAATACGACTTCTTTCTGATCAGTGGCATTTAAAAAGAGAAAGATGAAGGATTTCTGTCCCAAAAGAATAAAACGAGGGTTGAAAACTAGCAGACTTCATGAACAAAGTTGTGTTTCTTGTAACAGGTATGTTTGTCGTCTTTTAACAGTAGAAAGCCTCGAAGAATGCTTGAAATGTACAATGTGTTGGGAACAGAGAGGCAGTATCTCTGAATAAAGGAAGAAATGAATGGAATAAAAGATTAGGAGAGAGTGAGAGACAGAGACAACTTTAACACATACATAAAATCCCTTCTGGAGGCCCTTATCTAATTGCCTCATTTATCTAGTTTCATTTATAAGCTCAGTTTTATTCTGGGACACTCTTGGAGGTTGTGTGAGAATGGCTGCAGAATGACCTAACTGGCAACGCGCTTTCTACAGACCCTTTTTTTTTTTTTTTTTTTTGTATGCCAATTCTCAGGGCAATTACTGCAGTTGCCCTTTTTATAGTAGCATCTTGGGTGGCTAGGCCTGGGGTTTACTCATTCTTTTTAATAGTATAATTTCTTTTGATAAATAAGCAGCTAGGATTTTTGTGTCTTGTTTTTTGAGAGTCCTTCTTTTCCACTGGGACTTCCTATGTACCCATGTGGGCTTAATGCAGATGCTTGCTTTCACATGATATAAAAGATGATTTAAAAATGAAGCAAAACACTTTCCACAAACTCTCTCTCCTCTCCCTCTAATCTTCACTTGGATTACTTCTTAGTTTTGAAGTTTGACGGATTTTATTTTTTTTTTAATAAAATAAACAAGTATTTTGCTTAAATTTTGAAAGTTATTTTCTGTGTGCAGCACAGCTGATGTGAGGTTTTTGCCATTGATTTGAATGAGGCCTGGATTTAAATCTTACTGGAGTTTTATTTTCTGATTTCATTAGTGAAATAAATTTTCTTTATTATTAAGATCAAAACTCTAAGATAATTTTTATCCCTTCTCTACATGACTATGGCATATATATTACTGGGGATCTTCAATATAGGTACCATCTGGGGTATTTTTTAAGTCTCCAGGAACTAAGCAGTGAGAAAAGAACTATCACATCTCCCCAGCTGGTTGTTGAAAATAATGCATCACAGTGGAGTTTAAGTTGGGTTTATTTTAAAATCTGTTTCTTTAAAGAAAGTATTAAAGATGCTATCTCTGTCAGATATTTAAATGTTGCTAAAATACTTCAGCAACTTTCTTGCTTTGCCGATTATGAAGAGCGTAATAAAACTGTGCTATTTGACAGATTTAGACAGCTGGCTCATTCATGAGAAGTTCACATTTTTGTCACCCACGTTGAATAAGGAAAGATTAGATGGTAAGGTCAATTTACAAAAATGGTTGTCAGGACGTTTTTTAATTGTAAAACTTTTTGGGATGGAATTCAGGGAAAAGACTAAAGGCAGAAAGCACCGGAGACAAAGAGCTGCTATTAACCTACAGATGCTACTGTGGGGTTCATTTTAAGATTGGTCACACTGCTTAGCCAATGAAGTGTTCGTGTGACTATAAGGGACCACCCTTTTCTGGGGTGAGAGGGCAATTTGGTCTTCATGCTCATTTAATCCCAAAACGCCTTTCAATAGACTGTCAGTTGAATCTACATTGTGCAAAATTATGCATGCACTTTTTAATGCGGACCATTGTTCACTGAGCACTTAACCAAGATTTCTCAACCAATTTCCATTTGGCATGAGGTCATTCGAAACCCAGGCAAACATATATGGAAGGCAAATGTAATTTTCTGTTCCTCTGAGCTGGAATGCGTAAGACAGAAATGCGAGTATCAGTCATGCTGTACTTTCAGATTTAATACTTACTAAATTAAAACGGACAACTTTCTATACAGGAAAATTCATTGCATGTCACTGCCCTGGAGCAATAATGTTGCTACTGGAGAGTAATATTACTAAAGTCGTTTAGATCTCATTGCCTGAAGTGTTGTAAATTGTTGACGCATGAGCAGCTGCTTATAAGAACCATAGGATGTGCACACTGTGGCTAGTCTGCTTTCTTTTCATAGGCAAGATTTTATAAAAGCCAGGTAGTGCAAAGGAAATCCGATAGTCGTAAGTAGTGAGCAAAGAAACTGCCAGTAACGCCCTAGAGCTGGAAATAAGAGGGCACCAGTTCTGAAGATACATCTAATTAGACTATTATTAATACTCTAGAAAACCTGACTATAGCATGTACACTGTACTTATTGATACATTTACAAAGACTCAATTTTATGTTGGCTCTTCAAGGAACATTTACATCGAGAACCGCATCTGGCGAGAATCGCTGTATGTTTTGTACAAGTGACATCTTACACAGCCAACATGTGCTCGTGGGAGCTCTCGTCCAGGGACCTTCCGTTCAGGGTGAAATCAGCAGCAGTCTACTCATGTATAATCTGGCCCATCCCATTACAGTGAAAATCACTTTATGAACACCTTTAACATATGCTGGAATTTTATTATGATTGGTTGGCGGTTGCTTTTTTCATCCGTTGCAAATGAATACAAGTTGACACAAGGATACATTTCTAGATTAGATCCACAACACATTAAAGAGTGTGTTTGCTCTCTCTTTCCCCGTCTTTCCAATTAAGTTGGTGAAAAATGTAACTTTAGTATTTTACAGGACATGGTAAAGCTGTCTCATCTAGGTGATGTCTATATTATAAAAATAAAATAAAATAATATAAATATGTAACATGAACCCAGTGCCCATCGTTAAATAAAATATATGATAAAAAGCAGACCTTCTAGGATGACTGGTTTTGAAATATGCGAATATAATTTAATTATTAAACACTTGAAACAATCTTGATATTAAGCTGCGATAACCTGATTCTTGCATCTATGCTAGATAAAGAAATGCGTAACATTCTGTAATAGAGTTACATTGATGAAGGTGAAGGTTACAGTCTTACAATGAATTGCCTAGATAGGAATGCATTAAGGAGTTCTGAAATATTGTCTCATGATGTAGTTCAGTTCACCTTAGAAACTGTTACAACTGGATTTTATTAAGTCCAGCAGTTTATACAGCGATGTTTGAAAACTGCTCTCTTATTGCTATAATCAGATAGGTAGAGACACGAAATTTCTGGGATGTCAAAGAATCCGTTAAGACACCACAAAAGTCCTTTGACAAATATGTGGTTTACAGTGGAATTACTTTGTAAACTATTTCTCATGAAGAAATAAATATGAAAAAAAAAATTCCACTAGCTGCAAAACCATACTTGTGATAGTGCGTGCGTGTGTATGTGTGCACGTATTGGATATCGATATGTCTGCAGAGACGTACAGAAATATTTACACACATACACAGAATTTATCTGCACATTTGTGGATATGATACTTAAATTAATAAAGTAAATCAAATCACCAGTATTTGTTGCAGGATATCAGTCTTTTAAAAATGACAGGATTCAAAACAAATGCCCGTTGAAAGTGTAGTTTCCAAATAGTCCCAGAAACTATACAATATAGCTGGTTAGATCCAGCAAATAGGATGTCATGTCTAGGATCTGATCAAGAATACCTGCCCTTGTCACTCTTCGGATGTTTCTATCCACTTGTTCACACTGCGGGCCGAGATAGCCTTTTTTACATAAGCATTTATTAGGCCTTACACAGACACCTCCATGTCGACAGGCTGGGTCACATTTTGCTGTGGGTATAAAAACAGTGATTTTCTAATTTGTTTAGAACATCACAAATCAAAAAGATACAGTACACATGCATTAAGTGCTTTTCTGAACTTATAATGATAAAGCACATAAATTGAAAGCAAAATAGAAAGGATGAAATATTAGAAGTTTTGAAACCATGTTTTTTTAAGTTTTAGAATATTAGGGGGAGAAAGTAATTTTGGATGTCTGAGAGGACATCTCCCAGGACAGACTGTGAAACTCCAACAGCAGATTTTTGAAAATGTCCAATTCCCACATTCACGCTTGATTTGGGAGTGTACAGAAGACCCATCTCAAAAGACTTTAGGCTCCAAATGTCTTATGATTTGAAAACAAGACACACAGCAGATACAGATCCTTAAATAGTGATGGTCTACCTCACCCCACTTCTTATGCTGGCAACCTGAAAAAGCCCTGAAGCTGGTGAGACACTTAAGCACTTCACCATCTCCAAGCTAGCAGGTACTGACTTTCAGGTCAGCTCCTTTGTACGTGCAGAGTTCTGCACTATTCCCTTTCCTTAGCAGAGCAGACTACAATTGACCACAGAGATGCACTCTTTTGGCTCTTGACTCACTTACCCTTACAACAAAATTGAAGTCCCTTTAGAAAAAAAAGAACCAGAGTATTTTTTTTCAACAGCTTTTATCACTTAATTAAGTTTCCAAGTTTTTCTGACTCTCTAGCAAATGCCTGATGATTTACGTATAGAGTTCTAGGTTAATCAGCTTGCTTAATTTTCTTTAAATACAAATGCTATTTTAAATTGTAGCCAGTGTTAGCAAAACTAGCAATCAGTTGTGGAAGTATTTTCTTCTAGGATAGGTCACATCACTGTGATAAATATAATGTATCTTTCTTTTTGCAGACATGTTGCTGATTAAAGTTGTCTATTACAATAAAGCTATAATATTGATTTACAGAGATTTATAATACACTATATAAAAACAGGTTTCTTGATTTTATTTATGAGTTTCTTAATTATCCAAGGAGGAAACTGATCCCTCATAAGGTAATTTTTCTTATTTAAACTACAATAGTAGCCTGAGGACCAAGCTACAATATGTCTGTTAAGTGCTGTGTGGGCTACAGGGAAGAAAGATCATTGCATCTATCAAATTATCTAGCACAGAGCTTCTATTTTTTATACAAAACAGATTATTCAAGAACCATGTATGTTCATGCTGGAGACTTTTTTAAGTTCCACTTGGACAAGGGCTGTAGGATGGGCATTATTCTCTAAATGTCGGAAATCTCTGACAAGTGAGGACAATTGAAGCTGGGCTATTTGGCCAGACTACCTCATCCATTTCTCCAGCCTGCTTTTGTTGCACGGCTCATGAATATTGTCAGTAAGATATATCATCAGTGATTTCATTAATTTAGTTTCATTCCAAACAAATTCACTCCTGCTCATTACTAAAATCCCAGAGGTTGCTGAAATTTACACTCCAGGCTGTAAGGACCTCGTAGGTGATGCTATTTCCACAGGGCCTTCCCGAGTGCCCATCCAACCTGAATTATCCCTGGTCCATTCTGTGATCCTTATTCTTTTGAGTTCTACTGCCATTACATTAACCTTACCTCTTTGTACAGGCATCTGATCAAACTCACTGAGCAAATCTGCTCAGATGACCATGCTGATGCACTAATAACATCTGCTGGTACCCCGGCTTGCTCTGGAAGATCTGCATAGGCCAGTTACACTGCTCATACATTACCACAGCCTCTATGAGACAGTGATAGCACAGCTGTGGCACTCCAGGTTCATTCATCTCACCCCTTTGGGGTGAGGTGGTAGCATACCCAACATCTAGTTTCATCACAGTCACCTTTTCAAATTAGTTTTAAAAGATATGCTACAGCAACAAGATTGGACATAATAAAAGCTGTGATTAATAATGGATTACAATAATGTTCTGATTATTAGCTGCTTTGTGATAAGAATTCTCTTTAACTGGAGCCATATTATTTTATAGGATCAAAAGTAAGAATGTAACAAAACTGAAGTATTTCCATTAAATTAGTGAAGTGCAAAATATGCAATACCGACCTGCAGGTCTGATTTATCACTTTCCTGACAAGGTTCTCCTATTTGACACTGACAATGATAATACAGCCGGTGGAAGCTGAATGTCCAAACATGGAATATGTATTGATTACATTTCCTTTCATTTTACAGTCTTAATGAGAAAATAAGACTACTTTTGTCTGTCATATTTATGCAATTAATTGCATTCTGTAATGGTTCACATTGCATTAGATGTTTTAACTGTTGCACTCATCTAAAGACTTACTGTTCTCCTGCAACTCATGAGATCAGTATTTCTTTAATGTCATCTTAGAACTGATGGTCAATGATATAGATTGAAAATTTCTCTCAGCAAATCATTAAAAACAAATTATGACACGTCACTTCTTTTTTCACTTGTTGCTATGAATCTATATACAAACCAGTTCTGCAGAACTCTCCTTCCCAGCCTTGATTACAGCAGCATTTTCCTGTGGGAGTGCAGTGCCCATTCCGACAATGCCTTGAGCATTCAGATGTCAGTATCTGTGCAGACTGAACTGTTCTTTTGCACTCTTCAGGGACTAAAGGCCTGAATAAAAATACACGAACCAAGCAGACAGTTAAAAGTCAGGGTCAAGGAGAAACACTGTTTTTTTATTAAAGGCCTGGTTCTCTTTTATGGTATTACCAGTGGGAGAAATCTGTGTTCTAAGGCAGTTGCTTTTATCTTAAAACCACCAGTAAACATGGAGATGATATGTTACATTACAGAATAATACCATGTGATTTGCTATTCTTTCATATAACTGCCTTCAGAGATCTTCTACAAGACTAAGTAACAGTCCCTGAGAATTCTTGAAGCTTGAACCTGGGAAAACGAGCTTGCAGAAGAGCTTATTGCTAGATACAGGCAGCATGTATCTCTAGATGATATGATTATTAAATGTGCTAAATTCTACTGATTGTGTGGCTTTTCCTCAGAGAGAGAAAATAGTCATATAATTCAGTCCAGAATCTGATGGTGACTTTTTGCTTTTCTAGCTGATTTATATTTCTGATTGTATGCTAGGAAGAGTAATCTGAACAGCAAGTTTTATGTCACACGTTATGTATGACATGCATAATAATTTAATGAAAGTATTACCTCTGTCTACAAATTCAGTTTGACATTGCAGATACTTATTTCCATATTTTTGTGAAATCGTATTTGGATTATGCATTCTGGATGCTTATTTTATTTAAGCATCTGAAGATCAAAAAAGACTTTTTCACTATGAAGGTGACCAAACACTGGCACAAGTTGCACAGAGAGGCTGTGGAATCTCCATCTTTGGAGATATTCAGAAGCTGTCTGGACACGGTCCAGGGCAACTGGCTGTAGGTGGCCTTGTTTGAGTAGGGGGTTGGACCAGATGCCCTCCAGAGGTCCCTTCTGACCCCAGCCATTCTCTGGGTGATTCTGTGAAATGCATGCATGAAGAAATTCGAGTTCAGCTGACTAAAATATTTCAAATACTGTTTTTTTGTTGGGTTTCTTTGTGTCAAGTCTCATGTAATGCAATTTTTTTTCTATCATTCTCTACAAAATATATTGGATGTCCAGTAGCCTTTTTAATTTACAAAAGCACAGTATTATCTTCCTTAACAAAGAAGGAACTGTAGTGTTCCTTCTGTAGTGTTAAGTGTGTAAAACACTTTAGTGTTTTAATTTAAGCATGCCCTAAGTGTTGAGATGACTTCCAATGCTTTATTATTTTTTTTATTTTTTTTTAATTTAGCTGTATGTCATCATGCTGACCTCTAATTTTATTTGCTGTCTGAGTTCGGCAGCTAGAGACTGATAGGATCATCACAAGGTTACAGGTACACAGTGCAGGTACCATGTTTTGTCTCTGCTGTGGGTTTGATTGCACAAGAAGTTGAGAAAAAAAAGTCAGGATCTCCCAAGAGATCTAAATAAGCAATTGAATGGGAGCATAATAGCAAATTAAGTTCATTAGTGGCAAATACTATATTATTAATTCTCAAGGAAATAATTTGAACTACTGCCATACATTTCTAAGCTTGAAATTTGCAGGACAAAGATTCTAATGGTTTTGGGGAGGGCTCAGAGAAGCCATGGCTAAGTGCCCAGCTAGAATGCAAACAAACCAAACCAAAATTGTATGAGATAGATAGAACAGAACAGAAAATAACATTGTTCATTATACTGATATTAGTATTAAAACATCAATTATATGCACATAGCTGGAATAGCAACTTGTGCACTGATTACTCTGTCAAATATTAAAATTCTAGATTGATACTCCTTTATGGAGAAAAGGATCGTCTTGGAAATCTGAGAAAGAAGACGTGTGATGGAGGTGTGGAAAACACTGGCAGAAAAAAAAAGAGGAGGAAAATTGGGCATTCTCATTTATCACCCATTTCAACATCAGAAGAAATTTTGAGGGAAAAAAATAAGCTAAAGAAAATAAAACTAACTAGTTGAACTCATGGCTTCTAAGATATCAATGAAGCTTATGTTCTAGGAGGATTTTAAAAAGATATTTCTATGCACAATGGAGCCTTTCAAAGTAATATTAGATAGGGTAAAAATAATTTTTAAGAAAAATAAGCACTCATACATAATGTCATAGAAGTCCCTCACTAGCTGACTGGGCTTACACTCCCCCCTGCCCCCCATTTTGACATGTAGCTTGTTAATGGTACATTACAGGGTTTTTTGCATTTTTCTTTGAAACAGAGTAATAGAGTACAGGCTCACTGGTTTGTTTCACTGTAGCACTTTCTCTGCTTAGTCTTAATTGCTACCATGATTATTTGAACGTCCATATAGAAGAACTGGTTCCACAAAGTTGTTAAGGACAGAAAGAATGTGTAGATGCATCGTCAGTGTAGCACCAAGTTCTGATTTGAAAAGCACTTCTGAGAAGCAGACTTAAGGTCCTGTATTATTTAAGGGCTTTGAAACATGTTTTGACACCTTTCATGCAGCATATTTGAAACCCTTTCAGGTTTTGTGTTTACATATTTCTACAGCTGTCTTTTAAATGTAATGCATTATTTTTTTGACCTGTAAGGAATTCCAGTTCTGTAGTAATGAGTGCATTACATATGATCTGGTTAAGAAAGTTCTGCATTTAAAAATTACATGCGACATTCACAGGCAATGCTCTTTTGGAAACAGTTCTACAAAATGATATGATTTTCAGTGGAGACTTGTTCAGATTTAAAGTAAAAATATCTGTTCTAATTCCTACCTCTGGAAAAAAAAAAAAAAAAGCCCCACGCTAAATTTAAGTTGATTTCTTTGTAGCCAAGTGCATAGGAGGCAACATTCTTCATCTGTCTCTGTTAAAGCCCATTTCAAGTTATTTTAAATAGGTGTCTTCCCTTTCTCATGCTCAAACACAAATACAGTACTGTGTTTAGCAGGAGGCATAACCTCAGGCTCCAGGAGCATCTCTTGGAGAAGAGCTCCAGGGGCATATTTTTAGCAAAGAATGACCTTGTAAGTCACAGGTATTTTATTTGTGAAGATAATTATTTGTTTTATTAATAGATATAAAGTATTTGTCTACAATTGTCCTGGAATATATGGTTCTTTTTAAGTTTGTATTTAATTAGGGAGGCAGAAATCATACCTTTTTCTACTGAGCAAAGCAGGGCTGGTCACTTCTATGATTTATAGTTTTCTAGTGCTCTTGGTACTTGTGGATATAACCTTGCCTTTTATTCTACCATCAATCAATAACTTGCACTCATCAGCCTTGGGTAATATTTATTAATGGTGGGATGGAGTAGAAACAAAGATGGAAAAAATTCTGGTTGGCAGTGTGCCTTAGGAGAAGAGGAACACAAATGCAGCTGCAGCAGAATCCTTCTTGTGTGAGAGAAGAATTACTGGTTTTCCTTAGTTGTGCTACGGGAAAAGCCACGCTCCTTTCTCAGGATTTGAATGCCATTACGGTACCAACACGTATCAAGAGAAAGTCTCTGCCTCACAGTACTCACACTTAGCGTTCTTAAGGCTTTAAGGGGGTGGAGATTTTCAGGCTCAGCATAAGTTGAACTGAATCTCACAAAGATAATGTAAGACTTGAAACTGACTGTTGAGACTTGATCTTTCCAGCACTTAGACAAGACTATGATTTTGTTTATATAGCGAGGGCTTCGCTGTGTCTCTTGACATGGAAAGTGGAGGGGAATAGATGGAGCCACACTGTGGGCTGGAGATAATTTTTTCCTTGTCTCCCTCAATCTATAAAACTCTAAAGGGTACAGCTTGATTACTCTTACAGTAAGCACTATTTGGTCCACAGAAAGTCAGCCAAAAATGTAGCTGATAATGACTATTTATATGGTCTGTACAATTCTAGTTATCTTAAAGAGCTGTTCATATATACAGTACAGTACAGTATATCTTGCTTGTTAAAACATGCTTTCATGAAACTGTGTAACAACTGTAAATGTATGGAACATGGAGAAAAAGTTGGACTGGGGTCTGGGGCCCTCTCTAGGTCCCTTTGCTGACGTGTGCAGTGAGCTGGGAATTCTTGACTGTACAATATGTAAAATAATTTTTGCTGCATTCCTGCAGCTAGTATAAGAAAGCAGCCTCTACTGTTAGTTCAGAGGCATATAGAAGTCTAACATGCTTTAATAGATTAAAACTCATCCTGGAACTGCTTAGGATTTCATGCTTTCTTTAGTGCATCTCTTCACAGTTCCACTAAATGCACAGAGTGATTTAGTTGCTGTATGTGCTAGCCTGTAACTCAGACATACATAAATCAATGCAAATGGAGGGTCAAATTCAGTAGGAGTACAATGGTACTGAAGAGAAAATGATTCCTCTATTGTGCCTTTGACACAAAATCAAAAATCTCTGCTTTCCCACTAAAGTAGAGAAAAAAAACAGACAGAATTCCTGGATGTTCAAATTCGAACAAGAGACACATATGTAGAAATCCAGATTGTGGTACAAAATATATGGAAAGAATGTTATGCTTCAATACCTGCACAGAAGATATTAGGTATTAGAATGATGCTTAAGTGCATCAGCAAAATTGGTGCAGTATTTGTTTGGGTTTTTTTCCTTTATAAGGGAAAATGTCAAGAAAAAAAAAAATATTTTTTTTCACTACCTGTCATAGACTAAATTTACTACTTGTCATATAATAAATATAGCATCTCTTCAGGTACAGCTTCTAAAATTAAAAAGTATACCTTTAGTCCTGGGAGACATGCCAAAAGCTCGTTACTTGTCTCCAGATTTACTACATGGGAATAATGTGGAAAAAAATTACGGCTTTTAAGATTTAAACTCAGCAGCATATCAAATTTATTCTTATATGGTATACTTGTTCATGACCTCTAGTCTTAAAAAATTCTGTCATGTTTGAAAACTAGTCCCTAGTGAAGCCTGTATCAATGTAAATAGCTAAGAGGTCAATGCAACTGCTAAACAGTTTGTATTACTGTCAGGGTGGTCATGAAAACAACACCTGCTGCATGAGCACTTGGCAGCTGGGTCAACAGGCACTGTGGGAATTTATCAATTTAGGGGGCCACTTGCATAACACTTTGACTGATGAATTGGGAAAGACTGGCTTACTGGGCTAAAGCTGCTCTATTATGTATGACTTTCTTTAGGATGGCAGAGGCTTCCTGCAAGGCTCCAGAAAATAAGCAAAAGATAAACTGAGCTGTTTTTTCCTTATAAAGCGATAAAAAGTGAGAACTCCTTAACAGCTGATGCTAGAACGACTTAAAAAAAAGGGGGAAAAACCCCAAACGAAACCAAAACAAAAACTTTTACAGCCAGTGAGCTGTGATGTGATTGAAAAAAATCCTTAGGTTTTTCCATTGTGGTTACAAAGGAGTTTTTGTGAAGTACTTCTGTAAAGTGAAACTCTCTAGACTGGTATTCGCAAAAAGCTCTAATTTCTCTTTAGTGTCTCTTATGGGAATAGTAACTGCATGTGGGTTGGTAAATGAGATAAGAATTTTGCATGCTCTGGCTAAACTAAACATAATTAGACATTAATTCTGGCTTACATTCCCTCAAATGACTTAAGGGATAAGTAACTTTCTGAACAGAAAGAAATCATATGGCCCACCTGGGTTGGTAAGAGCATTCACCAACAAAATTGGCTCATTCTACAGAGTGTTTCCACTAGTAGCTTCAAAGTATATCTGTAACCCATCAGAACTGAGTATCCTGATGCAGATTAGTCTGACATCGCATGTTTCCGAGTTTCCATTTCCATAGTAGTTAAATTCCTCAAGAGGGCTAAGCTTTCATAAATGCTATTCTTCTATCGTACCACCAAATGCTCTTGACTCATACTAAAAGATAAAATCACCAGTGTTTTTGTAAAGAGCCTGAACAACGTCAAAATGAGGTGTGACCTAGATATTGTCCCTTAGTGTGTGAAACCAGTCTGTTTGGATATACCCTCCGACAGCGGAAATCCCAGAAGGTGATGATGGAAAGGAGGGTAAGTGGAATTCCATACTCTGTAGGGGCATGAAAGAGGAGTGAGATGGTGTGAATCAAGTTCACATTTCAATCCAATGGAAAGCAGCTATTCCGACTGTTGATATGAAACATATTGAAATCCAAATCTATAAGGTGTTACAAAGAGAGGAAGAGGAAATCCTCTTACATGTCCAAGGACTCTTACCTGCTGGCTCTAGTGAGCCGTCCTGGTCATAGGAATTAGTCTTCCCCTTTGGAATCACAGTATCAACAGAGCAAACGCTTAAAGCTTCACAGGGGATACAGCACTGCCTGACTGCCCTCTAAACTCTTCTGGGTTTAGTTTCATCCTTTAAATGGAAATCATTTGCATTGTCTGCCAGTTTGGGTACTCTTCTCTGAACCTCTTTGATTTTATCCATAATTTGCTTAGACATAAAAGTGATCATAATAGAAATATTCTAAAACAAGACTTAAAATGCCACATTATGGCTGTTCTGCCACCTTCCAAAGTTTATTTTCTTACTTCTTCGTCTGTCTCTGTCTATGGTTTTCAAAGAGCAGCTGGTAATAATGTTTAAATTACAGCTGATATGAACCTATCAACCAATATTTCTTATTTAAATATGCATTTTTAACATTGCCTACAGCTGATTTTCTCCTCTCATCATGCTAGAAAATGACAACTTTTTGTTTTCTAATGGGTTTGTCTCCTTTCTCCTCTGTTATTGAATATCTGGAATATTTGGACCTATCACATTTTCTTTATCACTGTTCAGCTAGTTATTTTTCCTACGCATTCATCAGTGTTTTTGTGATTGATATTAGTGTGTATTTATAGAAACAGAAAGAGAGACATAAAATTTATAAAAAAGAAAAATAAAAATGTTTTCTCTTTTGTTCAGAAAGACAATTTATAAATTGCTAGTATTAGCACTAGTCTGCAGGACATCTGACTATCTCTAACTTTTAGTCAAGAAGTATATAAGTCTCTCTCTATATATTTTCTCATTAGGTCCTAGCCCTGGAAAGAAGTTTACTTTTGATAATATCCTTTGTAAGTATCAAAGAATGTCTGTATTTTTCAGAGATAGTTTTAACTTAAATTCTTCTTTTGTCTGCTGTTTTAAATAATTCACCTAATGCTGGTTTTATGTGTTTGTAATTCTTAGGGTTTCCCACATCTCCTCCAATCTCAAAGCTAAATATGGTATTACCTATGCTCTTCACTCTACTTGATTTTGGTAATAGGCAGTATATGTGTATTTTGTAGCACCTCATATATTTGGTTTTTACATTCATTTTTAACTCTTCTATTTCTGATTTATCACTTCATTGCCTAAGAGCTCCCAAGTACTAATGTGTCTTTATAGCAACTTTGTTACTATGAGAAGGAATATTTAATCCTGTGCTTTTGATGTGAGGCTATTTAGCTATTGAAATGAAGTATTTGGAGGAAATTAACAGAAGTTCCCTGTGGTACCTCAAATTCTATATTTCAAACTGCCTTGATGAGGGAGGGATTCAGAACTCTGTGTTGATCATATTTATCAATTTGTTGTACGTCACCTCAGTTTAACACCTCATTTTAATTACATGTGAAGGACTGTTTTAGGATAGGATCTTTCTATTGCTAATTATGGACACTAATGCAAAAGGTTCTCTGGATTACCCGACCTGTACCAAGGTTTTAACCTGACCATTTATTTTGATTTTTTTTTTCTACTGCCAGCAATATCCAAGTAGTAGGTTTCTTTCTTAAGCTACATTGAGACAAGGAAATCAGGGTCATGATTTGAGAATAACTTGGATTATATAGCAGTTTTCTACAAAGATCAAAAGAAACCAAATCGTGCATCTTATGTAACATTTATTATTTAGAATAAAAGAATAATTTCATAAGCTTGCAGAAGCTTATGAATGACCACTAGCAGAAGAAGACTGGTTTTTGCATGAAGTTATTAATTTCCAGCAAGGGGCTACCACATGGAATAGTAATCTTGTTCTTTTACACTGTCCCATGCATGGAAGGCTCTCTGCAAGTTGATGAGTCTTCCAGGGGCCACCCCTCACAGGGTGTTCTTGCTAAGTAATGAATTTCTAAGATCTGACAATACTTCGATGACTGTATTTATACCTGATGCTCATGGCTTCCTTGTAGCATCTTTATTTTGTGTTCTAGAAAGTTTAGTGTGCTAGGGTTTGCACCTGTATTTGATGTATTTGTATGGTGCATACCGTGGGGAAGACATTAAAAGGAGCAACAAAATATTATCATGCAGAAAATTAGCATATGAATAGAAATATTTTATTAATGAAGCTTTACATGAACATTTGCCAAAGCCATGGAGTTTTAAAATTGTTTACATGTGTAATGTGAAATTAGCATGAAATGGTAGAGCTGCAGTTCTCTTTTGTGGAAGTAACTCATTATCTCTCACTTAAAAGCATTCAATGGTGTGAGACTGAAAAATAACAAAACTCAAAACTTTGCCTGAATTAAAATTATCCCATGTTTCTAAAAGATGTTACCAAAAACTATATCCCTTTGCCACAGTCTGTTTAATTTCAACTATGTGCCAATTGACAAAAGTATTTTATAGTTTTCTGGTTACTTTCACCAGTAACCAAACACAGTCTTGACCCTTTTCCATACAAGAAAACAGCCAACCGTGAGTGCAGCAATGGGAGGTCTGGCCTTTCAGGTATGTCAGCTGAAGACCACCCTACTGGAAGAGGTAACAAGAACAAAAAGCCGAGGTCAAACAAGGCAGCCCCATGTAATTAGATACTAATAGTGGATTTAGGGTGTAAAATTCACTTAAAACCATACAGCAACAGACTAAACAATCCCAGTAAGAATGGCAAATTTGTTCTAAAAAAAATGTTTTTAATACCAGAAAGCATAAATAAAACATACATAATAACCCTGACTGACAGACTGCAGTAACATCTGCTTCCAAATTATTTGCTATAGGTTTGGGATAGTATAATTATAAACCCCTGAAACTAATGTTATTTACAGTACAGTGTGCATCCTATTTCATGAATTTATTAGTGAATTAACCTCTTGTCCCAGTAACAATTTTTAGAATTTAAATTTTGACAAGAATAAATTCCTCTTTTAAACAGTCAGCATTAAAACCAAAAATGCAAGCCTAGCTGTATGTGATGCTGATGAGGAAACGTGCTTAAGTAAATGCTGAACAAATAGTCAGTTGCTTTTGCAGGGTATGATGGGGTCAAAGTAATTAATACAACAAACTTCATTTCTGTTGGCTTTTCATTTTGTGTTAATCGCTGATGCTTTTGCAGGGTGGATGTGGTACAGTTACATGCCACAGACTTGGTCTGATAGAGCAGCAAGATCTGTCATGAAGAACAGCTGAAGTGAGTATCTGCTAGTCATCTTTTCCTAATGTTGCTGGGGCCCCTGGCTCATGTTGGGGACTGGCTTTTTGCAGTCTTTCCAGATTCCCTAATATTTTCATAGCTCTAGCTGCTCTGCAAAGAGCCTGGAAGTGATCACATCTCAAGAAACTCTGGTTTGATAATTTTCATTTATCTTCATTTTACAAGTGGTAAACTAGGCTGGATAATTAAACCAATTATATTAATTCTCTGTCTAACAAATCATTTGAGTGGGATTTATAAGCCTTTTGGAAACAGTGCTTTAAGAATTGTTAAAGTATTTAGTGCATTTTTGGCACACAGTCCAAGGACAGAAGGTTTCCTTCCTTGGTGCTCCAGATCTCCCCAGGGACAGACAGCTAAATGCAGGGGTATGGAGGGATGTTGACAATTCAAACCCACTGAGGTTATAGCAAAACTGAAATTGAGGAAGTGAGACTGGAACTGACTGGGGATGTTTGTCCACTACCCAGTTCTGTCAAATTATTTTCTGTAGTACCTTTTCAGTATTCCTAGTAGGTATTGTCAGCCAGTAATAACCTGTTAAGCCAGCTAGCTCCTGTTGTGCACTGTCCCACCACAGTGGCAGGTAGGGAAGCAGTAGCACTGGGGAGAATTCCAGCATTTGCCTTCCACTGATGCTGTGTAACCTCTGTGGTACCTACAAATCATTCTGCTTCAGAACTACCAGAAACATCTTTTACCTGTACTGGTCCATATGGTTCCGCATTAAATATGTCTACACTTCTATGAAAACATGTAAAGAATGTAAATCTAGGTGGAAAAGTGGGCAGGATTTAGCATAACGTCGCAGAGTAAAAACTTTCAGAAGTTAGTGTTGTTACTTCTCTGTTGGTCTGACATTTACTTTCTGTAAGGCTGATTACTTTTAGTGAGTCTATTCTGCTTGCTGCTGATGGTACATTTGCTTTTAGGAAGCCCCCTGCACTGAGAATTTCCCTTCTTATTGAATGTCAGTATTGCATAATTCATCTATGTGGAAAGAACTACATTTACTTTTTGTTTCTTAACCTGTTGAAGGAAAGACTGATCTTAGTGAGAAATGCGATGCCTACCTTTTTGGGTCAATGATCTTGTAGAGTTTTCCACTGTGAGGCTGTGTCATACTTTTACTACTTGATAATATGTAAATCTCACCTGTGAAAGAAACCAACACAATAAATCAGTTCTCCTTTCCTAAGATGTCCAGTACCTGACTTTTGTGATCTAGCTATATTTGCAAGATGAGATTAAAGAAACATCAGAAGAAATACTCATCACTGAAATATACAACAGAATCATTGCTATTTGAAAATTTAAATAAGCATTTTCCTCAATTTGATGCTAAAATGTGAAAGATACTTTATCATGAAAGTTTGTTTCATATTGTATAGAATTGGTTAAAAACATAAAATTGAGGAGGAAGGGAGAAGAGGGGCATCAGTCTGCTCATGCAATATCTTTGCCCCTTAAGTCTGTAATTCTGGGAATAAAAGCAAGTCTGTGACACATCGTGTCATAGTGAGTGACACAGTTCACAGAATGTGAGAGGCAGTAAGGACCTTTGCCCCTTCCAAAAACCCACTCTTTTCTCATTTCTTCTTACAAAGCTGCTACGGTGTAGCTGAGAGCAGCGTAGACAGTTTTGGCAAAGGAAAGATAGTCTTTAGATTTCTTCTTTTTAAACATTTACTATCATTTTGAATAGTTCAGTAGGCATTACCAATAAAGCTTATGATTTAGTAACATTTTCTTTTCCTATTTACCTAATTCATCTTCACCAAATCCCAAGACAGGGCCTGAAAAGAAACCTCTACATGAACCGGTGTTGCCAAGACAGAGGGGTTTCTCTTGCCACTGTTTGGTTGCAGGACTCTGTTGCAGTGTTAAAAAATTTCTATATTCAAAAACACAAAGCAAATTGTTATATTACATTTTGAATAGAGAGTTTTCACTGTCCAGATAAATAAGTAAACACTTGCTGCAAGTAGCCCCATAGATACATCTGTGCAGTTCATCATCTTATGATTTCCTGCCTGTTATTTTTCAGATGCTTAAAAAGCACAGCATTTCCATTCCTGTCATTCAAACACTGCAAAATTGGGTTCAATCTATACTATATAGCTATTTGTGAATAGTGAGCTATTTGGCATGGGAAAACTATGCCCTTTCATTAAAAATACCCAAACATTCATTTTGCTCCATCAGTGATGTTTCCATAAAACCCCCAAAGTTGTCAATGTCTTACCAGTTAGACCTGTTTGAGAAACAGTTCCATGATTAACATTTATTCCAACCATAATGTAAATGATGCATGTAAGTGTTTGTAGAACTGAAATCTTAAGAGTGCCGTGATGTGTCTTTGTACTTTTTTCCAAGGATCACATATGTTACATATGTCACCATCCATTAGAATGCTGTGCTATTTTACTTCCAAATCTAGAATTTAATCTGCATTGTCACACGGCTAAGTTGGCAAAGTGACACAATACACAGGACTGTTGCTGTTCCTTTATACAGGAAGCTCAATAACTAAATATACCTTATATGCATTTTTGCTCAAGAGTAAGTTATAAGAAACCTACCCATTGCGGTCTCCAAATACATAACTTCCATAGAGTCTTTCAGACTGGCAGCCTCGATAGACAAATCCACCAACCAAGGATCCACTGCTGAATGGTTTGAATTCTAAAAGTGAAGGCTCACTTTCTAAAAAGGAACTACCGTAGCATTAGATCATATGCAGTTTCATATTTTGATTCACATTTATGAAAAAGTTATTATTTCACGAAAAGAGGTTAATTCCATTTAAACATTCCTGAAAATTCAAGATGCATTGCTGGAAATGAAGCATTAAAAAAAGCAGAAAATGACAACAAAGGCTGTTTGTGAAACAATCAGTTAGAGGTTTAGATAGGAGAGGCTATAATTGCTTTCTTCCATGTGCACAGGCTGGGAGAATAAAACTATGTAAGGATTAGGTCTGACTTCCATTGAAGTTGATGTGATTACTGCTATTAATTTTTAAGTGTCAATACAGTCTGCAGAATGGTTCTCTTGAACTTCAGGAATACAATTAAACCCCCTTCACTGTCAAGTCCTTCCAGTATCTAAAAGCAGAAATTCCAGTGATTTTCAGCAGAATTTGTTTTCAAAGCCATTTGATGGTTTGAGAAACCATTTCAAAATCACAGTTTTAAACATGGTATGTATATTACATCCCATAAAACACTAGTATTGCTGGCTGCAGCTTCTTGTGGTAATTTATTTTATGCTGCTGTTGTAGATGCAGTTCCTACGCATACTTCGTACCTTTTTCACAAAACCACAGAGTTTAGTCATATCAAATAATGTCTTCAAGGAAGTTTCTGTGTAGATGCTCCTATTCATGCAATCAAATACTACTTAGGGCAAAGGTGAGCTCAAATTGACATGCTAACTGCATAATTTAAAATTAAAGCCACAGCCAATAGACCTTTTTGTGTTATAGGGACATTTTTTTCAGTCAGAGAGCTAGCTGCAAGTCTTTGAGAAATTAGTTTCCCAGATTACTCTACAAGAGTAAGAGCTGAAATTTTATATGGGAGTAAAGGATGATGATCTCTTTTTATTGAAGCAATTCACCCACAGCCTAGTATTAATATTGGCAAGCTGTGCTGGATAGACACAATATTGCTTAGTTTACTCTGCAATAAAGATGCAGTCAAAATTCCATTGGAGCAGTGGTTTACCAAATATTATTCTTTGGTTTGGCTTTTATAAAATGAACATAGAAAATACATGCAATAACTAAAGTAGAATAATTGCATTACACTATTGTGTACTGTTTTACTAGCCAACACCATGGCTTTGCTTTTAAGTACAGTACAGGTGGGAGAACTAGGGATGTGAACAAAATCAGAAAATGGGACTTTCCGGGAGACAGACCAGTTCTTGATGCCTTTACACACCTTGAGCATTTATCACCTCTTACCACTGTGAATTTACAAGTCACTAAATGGTAAACCAAGATAGATGATAGCTCAGAGTAACTGTCACCTGGCTTGCATGAACTAGTAAGTGATCTTAGTGAGTATGTCAGAGTTAAACATTAAACTAAAATTGTGACTAGAAATTGTGCTGATTCAGAGAGGACATGAAACACGTTAAAGTTTTAGGTCCCTAATTGAGTACATGTCCTGGTTCCCCAGGAACAGACCCATGGGCAGCCATGCAGGCAGGCCATGAGTAGCCCTGAGTCAGCTGGGAGTTGCAGTCAGAGCAGCTGCCCCAAGCTGACTCACAGGTGTATCCCACACCACTTAGATCAAACTCATTATAAAAAGAGGGAGTTCCTCTTTTTGAGGCTCCTTCCTCTTTGCCTTCTGCTTGTGTTGTGGATCCTAGGGACCAGGGTGAGTATAACCTGGAATACTTTATGTTGGTGATAGTATCAGTTTTATTATTTCATTAAATCTGTTTCTCCTTCAACCTATGGGGCTTCTCCCTTTTTTCCCTGATTCCCCTTCTCAGCTGGGGAGGGGGCACTGGGTGGTAGAATAACTGCTACAGTTTAGCCCCGGGTACAGGCTAAACGTAGACAGTACATTTCTCTTTTTGCAATCTAATCTAAGCTAGTTGTTTATCACTAAGTAGTAGCATAGCGCCTTTTGTCCAAGTTTCATTTTTAGTAACATTTAAACAGAGCTCAGTCATTTCCCTGTTTGGTTGTGGTCTGTTGTTGTCTATCTCATTTTTTCCGTTATAGGAGGCACATTACATGAGGTTTCCGTTCTGTATCTTAAAAGTTTTTTTCTGAATGGCTAAGATTACATTCTCATCACTTCCTGATATTCCAAAATCTTTTCTTTGTGAGCCATCATATGCAGCAAAAGTGAGGTCTTTGACAGACTAGCAACTGGCATATTTCTTAAACGTTATTTGAGTGATATTCTACACCAGCAAAGTTGAGTCATTTAAATTTTGATTTGTCTTGCGTCTTTTATGTGCTTGTACCATATTTTTTATAAGTTATATCTTTTGTAGGTTACCTATCCTGTCTATGTAGTGTTACCTACCATGGCTATACAGTCCTTTATTTTTTCTGCTTTCTGTTTATTATTCCATGGGCATAGAAACCAAATGTTCCCACTAGCTTTACCCTGGCTGGAACTTACCATAGTCTTTACCCTTTATTATTTGTAAGATTCTTGCTGAAGATCTGTTCTTTCCATTTGAATCTGAGCAAAGTATAGTTAAATTAATGTTTACATCTGTTGGGTGGCGGTCCACAGCACATCTATGAAATAAAAAATGTAAGAAAATCCAAGACATTGATGAGCTCTGAGTATAAAATTCCCTACCAATAGTATGAACCATCACATTTTGAAGGATGACTGTTTCTTTGTGGTGTCTGCTCATTTAAGGGACTTACTTCATACTGAGCCAAAATATCTGAGTAGTGCATCAGTTCTGTACACAAGAGATAATATACCTTTCCCATCCCTGCATCATTTTTTTTATATAATGTGGAATAAAACTATTTCTTCCTAGTGATAAAATGTACTCTGCTCAATAGCATCTGAAATGAACAGTGCTTTAATCAAGCTAAATGAGTTGACTTATATGGTGTAGGAATTTCTGACTGTTAAAAAGTCCAAGCATCAACTTCTGATCTGAACAACTTGACTTTGAATTTTTTCAAACCATTACTTTAAATGTCACTTCAGTACTACCACCCATGTGTACACCAATTATGTGTTGTTTAGTTAAAACATTGTTTTCCTTCTTATTATTGTTTAGATATCACCAGATGTTCTCATTTGCTTTCTGTGTGCCTCTTTTTCTTTCAGTCAAGAATCTATTGCTGTATTATCTCATGTTCCCATCTCAGCTGTACTTCACCAACTCTCTGCTTTAAGTTTTCTTCTTTCATAAAGGTAATAATTTTATTAATTAGAAACAAAAATCCTGTACTTCTGTCATTTCAGTCTTGACTTGTAATAGTTGTGTGTTCTCTTCTTCCCCTTTGCTGATGTACCTTTGTTTCTAACTGTGACACAGTGCAGGTGGAGGAGTGGAAGTTTTTAAAAGTGCCTTTATCACTAAAATTTTGTTATCTGACTGCATAAAAGATTTCTGTTTGACAACGGTATTTGCTGCAGTGTAATTCAGTTTAATTGTAACTTACCGGCCTGGATTGTGGAGTCCATGTGCAAAAATCTCAGGAGGCTGGTTTGTGCTATTAAAATGTGGGTTGCTCCGTGGTATGGAATAAGGGACATTGCACAAGTCAGTATTTACGTCGAGGCGCAATACAGAACCTGTAAAATCACTGAGAAAGTTGGAGGATAAAATAATTGTTTTGCAAAAGTATTTTACTGGTAGATTTAATCCATACAATACTACAGTAAGCCAGCAAAATAAACCACCCACTTTACTGAATAATCACATCTAGATTGGTTGTATGGTATGTGCATGTCCAAAGAATACTAGCAGAACCTATCAAAGATTCAGACTGGCCAATATGTTGACTTGTTATGTGCCTACTTGAACACCTCTGACTGTGCTGTTGGGAAGCAACTTGATAACGGCTTCAAACATAAGGCTATTCACACTTTTATACTGTTTCTCCCCTAGAGTAACTGGATAAAATTGCTATATAGTAACATAATGCTTTTTGCTAACACTTTGAATTCTACTCTTGAATTCAAGGATTTCTAGCTGCAGTACAATTTGAAGATTAATTGTACATTTATTTTTTTTTTAAAAAAGTAATTGTATTGATTGAATGGAGATGTTGGTATTTTTTGGTAAAGAATCAGACCTTGCTTGTTAAGTGAAACACGACAGAGTAAAATGTTTTGTCTTACATTCATGATTGTGATGGAGCAAGGGAGAAGGACAAGAACGTAGCAGAAGAGCATAAAACCAAACATGAATAGATATTTTTCCTTTCTGTCTTTCTTTATCGTGAATGTGTTTCAGTCTCCCCTTGTTTTACATTCATTTAAAATAGAGTATTCAAATTGGTCTCTGGTTTTGGTTTTAAGTACATCCTCCTTTTAGGTCTACAAAGGCTCAGTACTACGCTTTCTTGAAGTTAAGGCAAGTGTTGCAACTCTTAAGAGAGCATAATGAAACAGATGGAAAAAGTAGGTTGAGAAAATTGGATAGGTAGAACCAAAGGAGGACTGCTTCATCTTTGGACATTTTTCGAAGTGATACAATGTTGTTATTTACTCTGGTATGTGTTTGTAGACACTTTTTAAGCATGTTTGCTCAATGAAGTTGTCTTGTTCATAGAATAACAGCTTGGAAAAAAGAAGTCTAACCTGTGCAATACAATTGCATCTACCCATAAGGGCTCCAATATTTAAATGGTTTGATAGCACACAACTACAAGATGATATACTTAAGCAGTAAGACTCTTCTAAAAATCAGCAGTTTGCTAAACCCAGGCACTGAAAATAGTGGTATTATGTAGTAAAGAAAGGAGGGGAGTAAGATTTGTCCTGACAGCTGCTGATCACATTTGATTCTGACCACAAATGCTCTGTAAAACCAGAAGACAATAATAGAAATCTATCCATTGGTAGTTTTTGTACCTTAAACCATCCATCTCCTCCATATCATCTAGAGTGATCATGCCATCTCCAAGAAAAATGTATAGGAAACCATCTGGGCCAAACAGAAGCTGTCCTCCTAGGTGTTTTCGATGTAGTTCTGCTACTTCTAAAAACACTCTTGCTGTTCTCATATCAACTTGGTGTGGATTTTTTCTGCAATATAAACACAGTTATGAACATAGTTTTCACAATTCACTATCATTGTTCTTTCTAAAAATAAACTTGAGTCATTCAAATTATACTGTAAGATGTAGATGTTGTAACTTGGTGGAAAAATGTCAAACAGTTCTTTCTAAGAAATTTCAATTTTCCAGCATTCACAAAAATTATTTTGCTGACTATACAGAGTAAGTAGGAAACAACTATAATTAAAAATGACAGAATAATTTTTAAAAGTCTTAAAAAAAAAAAACAGTGTACTTACTGGTGTTCCAAAACTACTGTTCAAAATAAAATCAGCAATAATTTTTCTGCAAGTGCCCAAGTATACCCATTGTAAATATAATAGCATTTCCCATTACTAAAATGAACAGGTTGCTGAGAAATACAGGATTTGTGAGTTTTAGACTTCTACTGATACCTGGATACTGTGTATTCTACGACCCTAAGGATGTGGTCATGAGGTCCAATAGCCCACCGTTCTTGGTTGGTGGTATAAGACACATACAGCTTTCCATTTTTCTTGTAATTGGGATGGAATGCAAGGCTTAACAGTCCTCTTTCATCTCCTCCCTGCAGTCAAATGAAAAACACAAAGAATTGTGAAGTTAATTATGTTCTTTATTGTGTTTCAGCTGGAACCCAAAAAAAAAGTTTCTTTCTTGTGGATAATCTTTGCCCAAACTCTTTTCTTTCTTTCTTGACTACTGCACAAAAAGGATTATAAAACATTTTACTTTGGGAGACTCTTTAAGAGTTAGAACAAGACAATTGTCTTATGTAGTTATCTATGCACAAGTCTCTTATGCCACTTTTGTGGAGTGATTTGTGTATGTAATCTTTGGGAAGCCATGAAGACAAGCTGAAGTGCTGTGAAGCATTCTTTGCTGGGTTACTAGGTTGCTTGTAATTCGTAGAGGACAAATAGAAAAGTCTATAATCAGCAGTCACTTCTAATCCAAGTACCCAAAACCTAAAACACAGTGCTGGCTGCCAACTCCCACTGTCTTGGCAATATGTTTAGAAAACAGTTAAATTGCTTGTGTAATATGTAAACCTTTGTTTTACCCTGGAGGCAGCAACATCAGTTGTCACAACTATGGTGGTCTGTTCATCATAGCTAGTGTACTGTAGGTAATAAGCAGCCTTGATCTCTGTGCAGAAAAACCATAGTTTTACATGTGGTCCTTCAATGTAGCGGGTTTTGTTATTTTTTAAAGTAAAAATAGAAATATCTCTGAACAAGTTTGTTTTGTTATTGTGTTTGCCACAAAGATTAGTACAGTTATATGTTAAGCATCAAATCCATGTAATGTACTGTGACAATGCAAATACCCTGTGTACTTAAATAGAAGGCAATTTTCTCTTTGGCTTCTAAAAATGTATGTAATATTACTATGCTGAAAATTGTATTTGTATAAACCAAGAATAAAACTTAGATTCAGTTGTTGCTCTTGAGGTAATAGAAGGGAGAGAAGCTGAGGCATAGATGCAAACAGAGAACATAATTAACAATTCAAATCGGAGTCATATATGTGATTATTCACAAGCTGGTTGCTGTTTTGGAGTTTAACTCGGGGTTTGCCAGCCTTTCAAAACTAGTGACTGTTGTAGTTTCTAGTGCTCCGGCTCTGCACCCATAAGAAGACAACATTTTGCAACTCTAACCACACCCATGATAACTAATTATGAAATTTTAAATTATAAGAGAATGAAGCTTTTAAAATGTATCTGCAATTCAGAGTGATGGATGGGCCTGTCTTCCAGTTGAAAGACATCCCACAAAAGGCCTAATTGGGAAAGTGCACAGCTTTAATTTATTTTAATTCAACATGATTGCCATACTTTCTTTTTAATCGCAACCACCAAAGAGAAACTTGAGAAATGGAGATGTAAATAGGTCAAGAGATTACCATACAAAGAGATCTGCACAATGAAATCTGGATCCTGCTGATTTAGAGGCAGCCAAAATTTGCTAGTTTGAAACTAATTTTTTCTAGCAAACGGGATTATCAGAGGGGTTAGTTTTGAAAGTCCAGTTAGAGCTGCCAAATCAGTTGCATTCATCACGGCTGAAGTGACTGGTAATCTAGCTCCTTCTCCTTTACGAGCCAGAAATAATTCTGCAGCTGAGTCTGAACTGATTGTAGATATTATTGTAGGAGTTTCCAAGAGTTTTGACCAAGTTGCTCTGATAGTCTGAAGCAAAGGGAGGCAAATCAGTTACTTTGAGAACAGTAAGGCGTGTTTCAAAGATTCCTGATGAATGATTTTATCTGTTGTGCCCAGACAAAGACAGTCCTATTTCTTCTCCAGAGAGATGAGTTCAACTCATTTAAGGGCCCAGGAATGTCAATGAGTCACACTAGGCCTGCCATTCAAGGTGACTTATCAAAAGTATTAGTAAGAAAAGATCTTTCTGTTACTAAGCTGAAGATTTTATTTAGCACTTGATGTCATGGGAGCAGTCTCAGTGTGAAAGTGAAGCTGTTGAAAGCATAAACAGGTGAAAATTAAATTAAGAGCTTTTAAAGAAGTACACATGAAGCAAAAATTTGACGAATGAAATATGGGACCTGCAAGGTAGTCAGTATGGCAAGTTGTATTCAAAGGACCAGGCCAGTATTTCTACCAATTGGTGCATGATTCTATTAGACTGCAATATATTACTTTGTAGAATGTATCTATTGCTTCCTGAGGAGTCACGCTGCTTTCTGTTTTTCCAAGCAAGCCAGACACATTATGTTCTAAAAAGCCTATTTACTCTTGCATTTAGTAAAAACTTTGGAAATATCCCTCTAGGATAATGAAATCAGTTCAGCATCAAGCCATTAGCTGGCTTATGGTCAACTAGAAATCCAGCTGGGTTTTTCCATACTTATTTTTTCTGGTTTTGGAAAACATTGTTCATGTGTACTTTCAGCTTTATCACTAACTGGCAAACCTGTTGTTTCCAATTAAATCGCTGCTGCAACTTCCATAGCTCTTGAAATGATCTCTATGGTGCCAGAAAGTATATAGTTTTCTGTAATGTTGTCTCTTATGTTGTGGCATAAATTAAGAGATATACAGCAAAATACCTTATGAGCAGTCATTTTGGTACTGTCAAACTGAGTAACAATGTATCAAAAATCAAAATTTCAGTTTTCCCCTATAGAATAATCCTCACTTTTATTTTTTTTTTTAATCAATGGACTTTTGATGTCTACTGTAAAACCAGCATCCTAGGCTTTATAGTCTTGTCTTGCAGATAATGTGTCAAATATCTATATCTTTCTCTTGGCAGCCTAATAACTTGTTGACGTCCTTTTTAAGTTTTCCCTTACATGAAAACCAGCACCAACAAACTCTAGACAACATAGCATCTTGTATGAGATTCTGCACTACACAATTTGATGGAATAACCATTAATGTTTCAGTTGTATAAGGAAGGGCAAGAAGAATGAGACAAATCTTTGTATTCCTTTGGGATGTCTGTTTAAGACAAAGAATGACGATTGGCTGAAATAAGTGTTAATTACGTAAACATACTGTGGACTGAGGCCAATGTGAAATCTCTATTGTAACTAAACCTGGAAGCTCCTACTTCTGATGTCTGCCTGTGCAGCTCTTCAGCTTGAATGCTCCTATCTTCCACTTGCAGTAATTGCATGTTTTGCACCAATACTACACTTGTTTCAAAACTGACTTTCCATGGGCCAGATGATAAGCTTCAGCTAAGCAGTTCTGTGAAAGGAAAAACATTCCTTTAGAAACCAATTTGGTCTAGCTTAGGACCACAAGTATGAAAATAATTTAAGCAGAATTATATTAAGTCAATACAAAGCCAAGTAAAGATTAATTGTATGCATTAAACTTAGTGTTTCTTTGCCTTTCATTCTTAAATGGTTGGTTAGGTACGTTATGTCATTTCTAGAAGTTTTTTTTATACCAGTAAATGTTCTCAACTGAAGTACATTTTTAATATTTCTTTTTGCATTGTAATTTATCTTGTAATATAGTTACACTTGTAAAAATCTGAAACAACTGCACAACACAATCCACTCTGTATTTTGACTAGCATAAAGAGGAGTACTTATTGCATGTGAATCCTGGATTTTTACAGAAAGGTGCTGTTTTCATCTAAGCACTCCTTAGGTGTGTTCTACTTTCAATCTGTGTTTCCAAATGTACTCTGGTATATCTCTGATATTATTTGTGGAAGTATTATTCTAATATTAAGGTATTATGCTTTTTCTGTAATACACAAACATATGCTGGAGTGACTTTTAACACATGCTACCATTTCATTACATCAACTTATGTATTACTTCCTATAGTAAATATAGAGAAATACATGGGAATGCCTTAGCTGGTATTGTTAACTATTTCATTTAAAATAGATAATATTGTAAACATGACCTGTAATTATGTAACCTTAATATTAATTAATTTTAGTAAGCAAACCCAGATATGACTATTTATTTCGATCCCTCTGTGTGGCTTAATAGGAAACAATATAGGTAGCAGATTCAAGTTTTCTTTTAAAATTGATTTCACAATTTACTCCCTTATATAAAAGTGATATTTATACCTAACAGCTCTTTAATCTGGACAATCCCACTCTCATGTTGGAAATAAGTAACAACCTTTTTTAAAAGGGGATGTACTTAAAATACAGGTATTCAACAGTCATTTCTGACTCAAAATATTAACTCTAATATCTTTATAACATTTGTTTTCATCTATTATTATAGAGCAAGTGCCGGTTAACTTGTTGAGGTAGTATAGTCACCCTTAATTTAGTTTATTTCCTATGTAAGTAATGCATATTAGTTATGGTATTTATATCTGTTTGATCTTAGTCTTATTTGTAGAAAACATGGGGGAAGGGGTCATGGAACATCTAAAACCTCTTATCAGGCAGTACCATTTGAACTCTGCAGAAAGGGATTTCTAATTAGGGGATCCCAAAAGAATCTCTGCTTATTTGAACCTTCCTTCACTGGATCTTACTGTAGGGCTGAAGATCAATGTCAGTTTTATTTCTCAGCAGGAAGTGTTTGCTTAATAGACATGTTTTGGAAATTTGGTCCCAGCACAGGATAGAAACTTGACTACAGCAAAGCAGAAAGGAGCAAAAGGTCTGCTGCAAGGGCACACCTTGCCTTTCAAAGCTGTGTTGACTATTTTGAGAAATACAAGGGAGAAGTGCCTCTGACAGGTGAAACAGGACAACAAATACAAAATGCGAAAACCAGAAACAGACTGGGCTGGAGGTACGGTGTAAGAAAAGAGCTCCTATAGACCTCTTGGGTGTTGAGAACTCAAGTGCTTTGCTATCTGAACATCTGTGGGGCCTGAGGCCTCTTGCAAGGGAAGAATTTGTAACGTAAGACTTCTACCTTAGGGAAAAATAATTACACTGATGTCATGGCTCAGTATAGTATGCATACTAGACCCCATCTCCAAAGCATTTCCTTTTTGCTGTTGTGCTTGCAAACCTTTTTTTTTTTTTCCTCATTTATAAAGGGCTTTGCAGCTATCTAAGGATTTTTTTTTTTAAAAAAGAAAATCAGTATTTATAGTTATTTTAACAAATGCACTATTTTAATACTTAAAGCATTCCTGTATCTAAAGTTATTTTTAAAATTTAATTTATACAGGAAAATATACTTAGAGGGCCATCCTCTTGGAATTTAAGCACAAATCCTACTGAAGTTAGAGTTGTTTCTTGTTCAGTCAGTAGGGCAGGATTTGGCTGAAAAGCATTGATGGCCAAGTGTACCCATCACAAAGTTGTCTGCTCTGATGTTTGCAGTGATATTTAAATGCTCATTTTTTTAGAGGACAACTGAACTCACAACAAAGTAATGACATCCCACTCCTTTAGTGCCCAGTGGGTCCAAAAGTCAGACCTTTCAAAAGGCAGTAAGAAGGTGATTGTAAGACTAGTTCTGCATGGATTTTGATTAGGGCTTTGCTGCACTTGGGGAAAAGTTAGAGTACACACACATATTTATTATGCCACATAATCTTCCAGCAAAAGAACTCTGGAGTGGCCATAATTTGATCAGGAATAAATAAAAATGGTTTGTGATCTAAAGACAGCACTGGAATGTGAAACTTAGGGTTTTTTAATTCTTACTTCTGTTGCAGCAAATACAAAATTTTGACATGGCCTTGATAATTTTTTCTTTTCCTTACCTTTGAAGATACCAGTCACTAAAAGCAGGACCTTTCACTTCTAGTCCTAGTCCTCTGTACTTATTTAATTCCTCAACTCCAGAGTTTGCTGTTCTGCTGGGCAAGTCTTTAGTTTAATCCAAATGACAATCCTCATCCCCTGATAATACGATTATTTCTTCCCATCCTCCTAAAGAAAGTATATGTAACTTATAAATGATGCCAACCCAACATAAACCCACAGCTTGCCTCCTTCACACTCTTCTATTAAGACATGAATCCTGCTTTGACAACTCTCCCAATTATTGGTTAGAAGCAGCTAAAAGCTTTGAGACTGCCAAGAGCCAGCCAATAATTGAGAGGTTTTGGGCAGAGTGACATACGACTGTGTGCTTGCAAGGAGGTGGCCATGAGCCCATGTGAGGTCTGCATCTGGACTGAGAAACTTTATGTACTGCACTACTTTAGGAGAATTGGAATAACAGAAGACAGTGGAAATCAGTCCCAGAAGAGGTAGACTCAAATAAAGACCAGATGATTATTGCATTCAGTAAAGCTGGCTCAAGAAGGTGTGAATTACACACTTCCCAGCACCACAGAGGCCTCTTGAGCTGTAAGCAGCATTCATCCTCTGGGAACACAGGTGGTGATTCCACCTCTGTCCCCAGCTGGATTTATTTTCAAGGAAGCTTTACATTCCACCAGCAATTCAGTGAGTGGTTCACCAGCAGAGGCCACTAAGGAAAGGTAATAAACAAGCATGCTCCTTATTTCCTTGGCATGCCTCTACTTTCTGATCTTTATTTATTTGGCCTATCTGCTCTCCTATACTTTTCAGCATTCTTCCACTGTAGACTGTCTTCTCCTGACAGCTTTTCAGCTAGATTGGTTTGAGGTCTATTGTGTTGTAGAATTAGCCTTCTAGGAAGTGAGAAAGCTTCCTTCAAGTGAAGGAGAATGCAGTAAGTGTTAAGAAATTTACTGACCATGAAAATTCTTCATTATTAGGGAGAATAGACTTCATGACCTTTGTATTTTTTTTCCTGTTGCTTTTAAGCTTTACCCACCTTTCCATGCCACTTCTGTAATAAAGGCAAATTTTACAACTCTCTCTGTGGGCAGTCCCATAAAATTGGCTCAGATGATAACCCAAAGAGAACAGACCACATAACATTAACATTCACGAATACATGACATAATGACAAGAGACTAATAATCCCTTTTTCATTCATCAGAACTGTGACTTTCTCTTCCAATCAATTTTTTTTAACTTAGACCCTATTTTAATGTCATCTAACATTATTCTTCTGTAAAGACACAAACAATACACATCAGTCTTATTAGTGATTTACCAATGCTCTAATTTGACTGTGGTCCTTTCAGACAGCTACTCTGATTCTCATGCCCTCATTCCTTGGCTATGTATATACAACTTATTTTTTTTCAGTAGCATGTTTCATAAAATTTTTCTTCTTGGCTAAACTACAAATCTAATGGCAGAGTTGTCAAACGAGTTTAAGAATTACAATTCAATATGTAAGTTGCTTTTATATGGCATGACATTTCAGCCAATTGCTGCTGCTTTTGTCCTTACTAAGGATAAAAATATGCTATGGAAAAACAAAAATCTTACTATAGTGCAAAGATCTCCCTTGGCTGCTAAATTAAGACTTTTCATAAATGTCCGCAAAAAAGTCTACTGCATTTTAAAATGAGCTGTAAGACTTTTTGGGTTTTTTGTGCTGAGAGAGGGGGGGAAAAAAAAGGATGTATGGTGACACATAGCAAATTTGACAGTGCTTATGTAAAATGAACCAACCTACAACAAATTCTATACTCCGATAATTGAAAACAAATTCATGCTGTTTTACCGTGACCACTTTATATGGAAATTTAGGGATATAATTCAGAACAGAATAACAGTAATTATCATACTTTCTGCATTAAATTAAAACCAGAAATGTTGATCTGTCTAATTGTAGGCATTAAAAAATAACTAGTTTCAAAAAAGAGAGATGCAAATGGAAAGATGCCCTGATGACATTACTCTGTCTTGGCCACAATTCTGCCTTTCTCCTTTGGCTCTCAGTGGTGAACTGTTGTCTATTAAAGCAGATACATGTTTTTTTCTGGTTGCAAGGGGAATGTTATATTAACATGAGCTATGTATTTAAGTATTGAGGGGTGGGGGGAAAGAGCAGCAAACCATACCTGGTGTGAAGGAGAAAAGCTACAAATTTTCACTTGGATCGGTCCCCATGTCTTTACTGTTGTCTGTATGCTCATTGATACTAAAACTGTTCAGCAAGTGCTAAAAGCAAGATGCTATCAGTCTGCATCTTGAAAAAAAAAAAAATTTTTAAAAAAATTGCACACTTTGTACAAGGTGCCTTTTGCCAGAGGGTAAGAAAGGACTAGAGGTGCTTCATTCAGTCCATACCATTTGTGTTTTTTCCCCAAGCATTACTGTGGTGATCATGCATGTTTGCAACATAACCTAGATGAAACTGTGGGCGTCACGAGCCTGACTCTGTCTCTTCTATTAAAAGAGTCAGGTCAGTGGCTTAACAAAATGTTACTAATCTTCACTGTAAAATATAAAGGTAATCTTCACTGAAGGTTATTTCTGTAGGTGTTTTCTAGCTTCAATCATTAAGGCTCTGAAGGTACTTAGCAGAGGCTGTAAAAGTGTCTTCTGCAAGACATTTCAAATCGCCTTTTCTTTTTATTTTAAGAAAACGGAAAATCGTATTATCTGAATGGTTTTTGGTAGGGGAGTAGGAGACCATTTGAAGGGTAGAAGTTCAGGTGACATAAAAAAGCCGGACAGAAACGGGAAGCATATGGAAGTTTAACTGTAATTGATGTGTGTATATATATATAGTCCACCTATCATGTCTGGGACTCTCTCCTGAAGGCAGAGCCACCATGTAGGGTGTGAGGCTTGTCTGCAGGCACTGGAATATTGGAGCATGTCACCATTTTTCAGTTGCCAAAGAATGTGTGTGCAAATTCTAGAGATAAAGCAAATGCTATTCTGTTCTCTAATATCCGAAGAACTTTTGGACTCTGAGATCTGAATGCACGGAGAGGCATTTTTCAGTCTATATTTAGCATCAGAATTCAGCATAGTTTTGATAATGATGTGCAACCAGCATTTGCTTTGAAGATATGACACATGTTCTTGGTCTTCTCAGTAGATGATTCTGCTAAATTTAATAGGCGAAGTCAGAATTTGTATTCTTAGAAGCTCTGTAAGTATTCTTCAGCATTTTACCAGCAGATGTAAAACAGATCTACTGGATGAAGCCTAGACAACTATTATGTCTATTTACTCCAGTTTTAAAGTTTTTTATACCTGTGTTCCTTGTCCATTCAATTGTTCCAAACAGTGAAAAGTCTTGTCTTATTGGCACAAATGCAAACAGAAAATCAGTTTAGAGATCCAGCATCTGCTACCGAGTTTTACGCTTCTGCAGGTGCATTGGAATTGTATTTGTTATGCAAAATCAAACTGTTTGAAATATAAGGACTGCACTTGTTGGAGTCCTGATACAAAGGCAGCTAGAAAAAACAGAAAATGCCATTATTGCTTTTTTTCAACAGAAACTGTACCTATGTGTTATGTTTTGTACATGGGTTAGAAACATATTTAAGCACCAGCACCCTCACATTTCTGAAAAAGCACTAGATGGGAGCTGGGAAGAAAAAAGTTTACGAATTCTCTGATACTGCCCAAGTGTTTTTCTTCCTGGTACTCTGCCAGTCCCTCCAGGCTCACGGTGCCTCAGGAGCTGTGCAGCCCGAGGGCAGAAAGGCTAGCCTGCAACTCATCTGCACTGTTGCAGTTAAGCAACAGCTTGGATTTCAAATACTGACTCGAGTAATCAAATAATTTGAGTTCTTTCAGTAAGTCTTAAAAAATATATGTAACTTGCCAGCTACCTGAAAACAAGGAGTAAATAAATCCAGAGAAATCCAGTTTTTTCCACAGACATTTTGGGAACCAGAGAAAGCTGAAATAATCAAGCATTTTTGTGCTTGATCTCATCTTTACCTCTCAACTAAAATAGTGAAAAAATATTAATAATTTGGAGAGACATGAATATTTTTTCTGAAATGTGCCAAGTGGAAAATCCAGGGTGGTGGAGGATATACGGTTTGCTCTTCATGACTAGAATCTGTATATAAGAGGAGAATGATGGCAATCCACAGCCGTGTTGACAATTCAGACATACAGGAAATACCCTTGTAGGAAACTAATACCATCTGGGTTTGGCCCAAGATGTGTGAATGAGAAATATGTTTCTTGTTGAGAATGCAAAGATAGTTTTGGACATTGCAAAGAAGGAATGCGTTAAGCATGCACAGTTATAAAAATGAAATAGGGTGAGGCATTGCATGCATATGGAATAATTAGAGGAATATGTTTGTGTGCGTCAATTGCTGATGCAGACTTAGAACTTCAGGATTCATTTGTCCTAAGACAAACAGTAAATTACTATGAAAAATGTCTTCCGTACAAATGGCCAGGAGCTTTCTGAATGAAGACAGTACTTGAAAATGCTGATTTGTCTAAGCCGCTGTGTTCCCTGATAGAAAGGGAGGTTTGCTTGTGACACATGCTGTATTTTTGGAAAAAAAGTAAAATAGTTTTGAAATTGTTGAAACATCCAGTTCTAATATTTGTAAAATGGGGAATTTGGATTATTTCAGTAAGTTGTTTTCAGTTTAGAAATTAGTTTTAGTGAAAAGAATGTCAACACTGAAATGGAATATTTCATTTGGCCCTTCCTGAGAACTTTTCAGTCCACACTTGGTAAGAGTATGTTTTCAAAATCTCAGAATATTCTCACTCCTCTCTATCCTGTTCTTGCATTAACTGTCTGAGATTTTAGTGTCTGTTCTTGGCATAGGAAGACTCTCTGGTTTCTAATGAAGCCATTGCCAGCATTCTGAGGTTCCTGAGACTCGCTGCTTGCGGGATGGATTTTTGCCTCTCCCTTGACACCCTCATCTACTTGTGAAAGCCCCGGCAGTGCTGATTTTTCTGTTATTTGTGAGGCTAATGAATGCCTCGCATAGGCAGGAAAAAGTTCCAGGCACTCTTTTTGGTACACATTTGACTTCTCCAGACTAGCCTTTAGTATTTTCATTCTTTCTCTAAGTTCAGGCTCTAAATGTTCTTTTTAAAGAAAATTATTCAGAAGATAAAAGGTTTGCTAGTCTTTAATGTCTGTCAAGGTCCTGGATTAACCTTGTTCCAGGTTAAAAGACCCTCATTGTACAAACTACCTGTTCCTTAACTGAGCAATGCTCATACAAGGACAGTACGCTATCTGTTATTGTATCTTGGTCTTCATTGTGTTATCAGCAGATTTTTGACATATCTGAACAGGATTTTTTGTCCTTGCTAAACACTGCTGGAGACTTATTTAACGTGTATTAATTATTACTTACCCAGAAGGCACAGTGCAAGAAAAGATGGAAAATTCAAGTGGCCATTTTGGTTCTTTTGTATTCCCTTCCATTTTAGTACGCATTGAAGATGCAAAGCGCCTGAAATCTTTGGAAAGGATGACCAAAATCTATTGAATCAAATGTTATTAATACACTAATAGCACAACGTTGCATATCTGTGATTGATGGATTATGTTCAGGTTGACACAGGCTATGTGAAGAAGCAGGCAGGCTGGAGGTATGAATAGCAGCCCATTAGAGAGACCACTGCAACTGCAAGTTTGAGCATATCATCAGGGCTGAGTTCTGTGCTTGCTAGCTGAAAGACTATGAATATATGACTTGATGGTAAATCCATTCCCCTTCTTCTTGGAAAATGAATTATTAGTATTTCTTTCAGCTTCAATATAGAATGGTGTTTTATTAGTTCATCCTTTGCTAGGCTGTACACCAAGCAGTGCTTTCATTTGCATCTACTGTGGAACATGAACATCTGCCTTTCAGGTGAGAATTTATGACTGTGCAAGGCTTGAATTTTTCAAGCTGTTTATGCTTAGATGTTATGCATATACTCACTACATACACATAGGAACATACACATGCATCCAGCGTTTAGGTGAACAGAGATTTCCTTGTCCCTGTAGTTTAAATTCTCATAAAATTTAATTCTTTTTTGTAGTCGCAAAAGCAGAACATGAGTGGATATAAACAGTGCACACAGGCTTGATTTGCATATCTTAAGGCTTAAATGAATGGTGCTTGAACTACCTAAAATTTATTTTATAGTATAGAATAAGATAATATTGTTATGCCTACAACATTCAATTCCAGTGTTGGGGAAAAAGCATTTGGGAAAAATGTGCATTTCATGTATACGCCTGTGTTTATTAAAGAACTCATTAAATTATGGTTGTACTACGTATTTTAAATATTGACATTTCTGAGTGGGGTTTAATTTTTGTTCTGCCAAGCGTTGTAAATTCTTGTTTTGGATCCTGAGGGTTTTGGTGGAGGTGGAAAACCACTAATAATTTCTTCTGGTTCACGCAACTTGTATTCATTTGCGCGTTTTAACTTGAAGCAGACCTTTTCTGTTGATACTGATAACACTGTTCTGAGTATAAACCAAACTCCTTTGGAGTATGAAAGACTAAAATTTCCTCTAAGTAATGGCAATGATAATTACCTTAATATAAAATTTTGTTTCATAAGGCCCTAATTCAGCATGTATTTAAGGCACATGCCCAAACTCCACTGATGGGTTTTTTATTATTTTTTTTTTCCTAGTGCAAAACAGGGTACCATGAGGCAGCTGATTAAGAGTTTGTGACTTGGTGTCAGTAAATGAGATCTGCTACAATAGTGACGAGGGAATTTATCAATCAAAAATGCTGTTGATGGAGGGAGGAAAAAAATGGCAACTTTTCTCTTAATGAATCTGACCCTGAGATTTCATAAAGATTTTTTTTATGGTCTGTAGCTAATGTGGTAGTTATGCAGCTAAAGGCATTATCTTCACATCATTATAATGAAACATAACACCGGTACCCTTGACTTTATTAGCCAGGCTTCATTGGTATCTGATGTTATGTATTTCCTATTATAAATCTAAATAAGAACTTACACTGACCTGCATTAGACCAAACATTAAACAATTTACTAAGATTACGACTTTGAAGGGAACTTAAGGAAAAAAAAAAGTCTTTTAGACCACCAAGAAACAACCGTAAATTTAAGGAAATATGAGGTTTCCACCATGTGACTTCCCCTGCAGAGTTATGCAACAGACTGCTGTTACTTAAAGGTCATACATAAAAAATTTATGGTACATTTTTGAAGAGATTTATTGTGTTTCTATTTATACAACTTATATGTCAACAATTTAAAGGTATAGTATACTAAAATAACAAATTAAATTCTAATCCCTTTGAAGCCTTGATAAAATAGGATGCTCTAATATGTCATGTATAAAAGAGGTTTAATAAATGTATGTATTAATTGATGTGATATGTGTGATGTAATGATTAGCTGTTTATTATCTGTTAGATAATTTATTCATTTTTATCCTGAAAATCATTTGCAAATGGGATTGATTAGGGGAACATTCTTGGTCACATAAGCCCATTACATGGTGGTGTAATTCCCCTTAGAAGAGCTCTGCAAATCAGTTTCAGAACTAACATTCTTTCAGTGTTGAGATGAATGATGCCATTGATACTATCTCGACCTCTTGTTTTGGGATAGCTCTGAACTCAAATACATATCATTTACCCAAGATGTTGTTGGATTCTCTGAAAGTAAAAAATTTGTAGCACTATATGAAGGTACCACCCTGTAGTTACTTCTGAACTGTATCTGCTTTGCACTGAAATGAAGTGGGAGGAGTTATACAGTTACTCAGCCTTAGCTGAGGCAAGAGAATGACAAAGACGACTGAGAAGGAGTAATTTCTCAAATCACTAGAACCACTTTACCAGTAGGGTTTGAATTCAGTCACGGGAGTAATGTTTTCAACCTTGCCTTTGCACAGTTAACCCATATACTTATGTATATTTCTGTGGGAGTTGAGACTGCAAACCATCATTTTACGCCAGGAGTTGGAGCTGTATATGCAGGTCTGGCAGTGATTATTGATGCTAAATTCTTTGCTGAATTTTGCATATTAAAATAACGCATGCATATGAAGGCGCTCCATTAGGGCACAGTATTTAAGTACCCTAATGTGTGTAAGCATTTTAACCCCATAAATTCTCATTTCTCATGAAATCTAGTCTTCGTTGATAAACAAAAGTCCTAGTACATGAAACACCTATGAACATGCTCAGCCATAAACACTTCGATAATTCCATTGCCTTTGAAGTCAAATATCATCACAGTGCTGAATGGGACAATAGCATTTGGAGAAAGATGCTAATAAGGTCAGGGAGATTTGTCTCCACCCTGTGTTGTGGCCTGATTGTGTCCTCAGTAAAGAACCTAAGAATGCAGTCTGGTGGTAGTAAGTTCCTAAAAATCAGGAGGGGAATTCTCTACCAGAGACAGCCTTTGGGTTGACGTGCTGCCCACCATGTTTTAGCTACAGAGTCTCTACTGACTTGAATTGTCATATCTGGTCCCTTGATGACTCTCACGGTATTCCTGTAGGGATCCCTTTTGTCTGGGCTTGAAAAATTTTTCTTGACTTGCTGTGGGAGTTACTGTTCTATTGGTCTGCCTGGCTACTGCTGTCTCCAGCTCTGAAGATAACATGCAATGCCTGAACGTCCCTTCAGAGCTGAAGCTGATGTAGTACTTCTCAGTAAGAGGTCCTCAGCAAAATTACCTGATAGACCTTTGCAAACAGTACTTGTGCAACCCTGGATTACTGTGTTTTCTGCTGTAAAATAGATTTACACTGGTTCTGCAGATTTTGGATGTTTCTAAAGTTGTGGCACCCTGTGATTTGCCTTTGCTGACTAAAGAAACATATCACTATTCCTAAGCTGGTCATCACCCCTTCATCAGCATAATTCATTTTCATAGTAAGAAACTGTTGTAAAGAAATTTGGCCACAACTGTTCCAGCAGAGTTTATAGGTTCATAGGCCAACCCAAGCAGCAATTAATTTAAAAGATGTGATCATTTCCTATCTTTTATGAGCATTAAATAATACTTTTTCTTTTGGACAAAAAATATTTGACACATCAAATGACTAGAAGAAGAACTGATAATATCTGTGGTATTTGAAAATACAAATACCTTTTAAAAATAAGAAAATTGCAAAGTGTTAGAAAAGTAACAGGTATGGCATTTTAAAAGCTGGGGGTTTTTATAACTGTAAGTCTAGAGTTTCAGAGAGAAAACACTAATAAAAATTAGTCAGTCATCATTATGATGTCATTCTCATAATTTCCCTTGAAGTAAACTAGCAAGTACAAATAATATTTGTAATGTCTGACATCATCTATGTAGCTTTCCATTGCTCAGACTTTGGGTTAAATTTAGTGATGTTTCCCATTTGTTAGAGAGAACACCTTCTGGGTGGAATGGATGCCATTAAGAACATCTCTCTGAAGCTCAGCCATCTTTGTAACTTGTTTGAAACAAAACAAAAAAACCTCAAGAGACCAGGAAGGAGTACAGCAGTAGCAATTTGTAAAAAAAAAAAAAGTGATCATCTGTAAAAACCAAAGTTTCAGTCCTGGGTCTGAGTGCTCACATAAGAAAAGGAACGATCCTTTTCAGTGATGCTCTCTTTAAAAAGAAATAAGCATCATCATAATTGTTTTACTCAGAAAACAATACTCCCCTCCATGTGATATATGCCCATTTATCATAGGTTGACCTGCATAGGCTTCTTAGAATCACTCAGACTTTAAAGAAATGTTTCCAAATAGCCATGGACTCCATTTTTGTTGCTTCTGCTTTGACACGTTAAGCATTAAAGGCCATTTCTAAAAGTGATTCCTTGTTTTTTAGGGTTTAACTTAAAACAGCTAAAAAGTGCATAGGAATCACAGAAACAGCAATCAGAATTTCCTCAAAACTTGTCTTGGGTTGACCACAAGCCCTAACTCACATTTGAAAATCTTAGTCTTATATTTACATTAATTAGAATACTGTACATTAGGTGGTAATTTCTGCCAGTAGAATGGCCAGCCACAGCCTTTCATCTTCCGCTTAATTCTTCATTCTAAAGCTTTCTACAATTTTTTAAATGGTAATTTCATTTCATTATTGTTCTCTATTAGTGATGGGAGATCTGTCAGTACCACAATGTTATTGCAATTCTATGCAGTAGCATATGCTAACAACTTAAGTAGAAGGTGAGAAAGTTGTATTTCACATGAAACAAGTCTTATTCCACTTGTGGAATACACAGTCTTGCTTTTCTCTCTCTTGCCCACCGTGTCCTTTCCCAGCTGTAGGCCAATGATGTCTGAGCCATCTCTCCACTTCCAGGAAGGAGCAAAGGAGCAGGAGAGAGGGTGGGGTGACATGATCCCTGTTGCTTTCCCCAAACCATCTGTGCTGTTCCACTCCACAGTGTGACCGGCTCAGCAGCATCTTTGACCCTAACATACTTTTGATCTAGACAAATATGTATTAATTGAGTTCACTTTTAATGACATTATCAACTGGAATTACATCTTCCATTTCGAGTCATCTTTCAAAGATATGCAGTACACAGATGATTTGGACCAATTTAATCCTAAGACTCCTGATAACTTTTTCAGATAATATATTGCATTACTTAATATAAACATGGAACTAAAGTAAATATTATTCATTCTTCCTGATACTTTTGTTGTTGGAAGACTTGGGGATCTGTTTTAAATGGTGTCACTATTTACATGTGGTGACTTTGCATTTGAATGGACATTAGCTAAATGCGACAGTTATTCAAATTCAAAGTAGCAAAAATTACTAGAGTTGTCAGAATGCTGTGATACACTGACTCATTATTCCTTGATAAATGCCAAAATTTTCTATTACCTTCCCTCAAAAAAAAATGAATAAGGAATTCACGCATTTACAATCTATACTTAAGTACTGAATGGAACATTTCCTGACAGAAAAACAGTAATGTAAACATAGTTTCTTCTTCAGAAAGATGAGGTATGTAATAATTAGCAGAGCCTCACTGAGCTACAAAAACCATATTCCCTTAGGAGAAAAAGAACAATAACTTCTGAAAACAAGTGACAGGCTATATGCAAATTGTTATATCTGAAGAATACAAATGTAACTGCTTAAACATATTTAAGAAGTGGTAAATTTACTTTCTCTACAAATTCATAAACTCAGAAATGTTTCCTTGCAATTGTTCTTGGAACTGATAGAGGAAAATCTGCCAGGGACACATGAAATATAGTAAGTGTAATATGAAAGTTGCCCTTTTTCATATGAAGATTAAAACAAAACAGACATTTCTATGATTCTCCAGAAAACCAGCAGGTTCCCTATTCTCTGTTCATATGGGCTCTTCCCATAGTCTTGCTGCATGAAGGACATAACAAACTTCGTCGGAGGTGACTGTATGGAAGGAATGTGGACTCAGACATTTGAAGGCATGCCATAGAGCCTCAGCAATCCAGCCTCTTGTTAATTACAACTAATATTTCATTATCTGGTGGAATTTCCAGCTACATCTAAGTGTGTACATGTTTTAGTATGTAGTGTAGCCATGCAAAGTGTAAGAAGTGTACTGAAAGCTGAAATTAGTAGAATAAAACATTGCAGTAGGTTTTCAGTTTTTTACTTTGAAACCTTTAGACTTCATGGTTGCAGGAAGAAGTCTGAGAACACAAATCAAGTTAAAAGTAAGGAGGCAGTGAATTTCCACTCCCACTGTTTCCAAATAGATTTTTTAAGCACATGGCTTTTAAGCTAATTTCATGATTTTGGAGTCTGCCTCATGAGCATCTGAATGGACAGGATTGAAGGTACTTTATATGGCTTATTTAAAAATAACATCCTAACCCAAGCTATAAATCACAATAAGTATTTAATGCCTTATGTATATAATAAATATTCAAGTCTAAGTATCTGGTTACAGCAGTGATTAAGAGTTCTGAAAATCAACTCCTTAAAAGACGCTCTTCAGTGGAAATGCTGTTAGTGGTGAGGCTTCTTTCACACCCTTCTATGCACATGTACAGTTCACAGCCATTAAGTCAACAGCGTGATGGCACCTGTTATTTCGGAAGTGTTGTGCATGTCTGTACACTTGCAAATCTCATTTGAATATTGGTTTTTGAGAAACTTTAAAAATTCTTGAGAGAGAGAGGAGCCAGCCTGATAGGAAGCTCTGTACCTTACAGTAGTTAAAGCAACTGGATGAATTTTATGGTGTGAAAAGGGACAGAAGGATAAGAAAGCTATCGCAAGGGAGGCTATCTCTAGATTAAGGTTTTACTGAAAAAACTTCATAGAGTTGGGGAAGAGCTACCTCTGCCTTGATAGCCACTGTCAAAGGGAATGAATTGGAGCTACGCATACAGATTACTGCAGACTTTTTGTTTTCTAAAATCTTATTACATTTGCAACAATACAGGCAGGGGACTGAGTGGCTGGGGACAGTTCTGCTGAAAGGGGTATTGGGGTCTTGGTAGACAACAAACTGAACATGAGCCAGCAGTGTGCCCTGGCAGCAGAGAAAACCAGCAGGATTCTGGGCTGTATTAGCAAGAGCACGGCCAGCAGAGCAAGTGATCATCCTCCCTTTACTCTGCACTCATGAGGTTGCATCTAGAATACTGCACCTGGTTTTATAGGCTTCTGAGTACCAGAATGATATGAATACACAAGAGCGAGTTCAGTGACGGGTGGTTGGGGACTGGAACACTTGCTCTGTGTGGAGAGGCCAAGACAGCAGGGCTTGTTCAGGCTAGAGAAGAGAAGGCTGCAGGAGCTTGTTCAGCAAGTGGAGCAGTTAAGTGCGGCAACGAATACAGAGAATTGCATCACTAATGCTAGGATTGTTGGCAAAGCATTTCTGTGGCAGTTGTTGGAAAATCTGAATCAATAAAAATTTCAGTTCATATTTCCCATGTAAAGGTCAAACCTATCAAGCTATTGGATATGTTGTTATGGACTTTCTCTCATTTTGTGTGTGTGTGTGTTTACTAGAATTTCTAGTCTTGACCTAAGAAGGTTTCCAAACAACAATTTCCTTAAAACTGGAAGAAGAATTCTGCACTTGATTAATGGCAGGGACTATGATCTAGAATTTGCATATCCTAAATAACTTTCCTGATCATCTGTATAGAGCAGCAAGTCTCTTTTACCAAACAATATTTAATTACACACAGTAGCACAGGTAAGTAAGTAACATCGACTTTATATGTGCCTTTGGAGCTGCTTCTCTGAATTTTGTCTTTCTTATTGTATGTTGTGTCCAATATTTCACAATTTTATAAGTGTCCCCTGGAAGTATATCTTGACAACTCTAAGTCACTGTTTATAGCCTTGGAAATACTATTGCGTGCAGCCCTGATACGAAGCAGACTTTACATGTAAGTCTGATAGCCCAAATGAGTTCCCAAGTCACCTAGCTTTGCAGTCTGTTCAGAGTTTCACATAAAAGGTAATTTTGACATGTCTTGGTTCTGCTCCACACAGAAAAGAAACAAAATTAACAGTGGGATATTTCTGGAAGAGAAATCTGAAGCAAAGCTTAAAGGTGGTAGTTGCATAGACTACAACACCAGCAGAGCTAGGACCCACCTACCCCTAGTTTTATCAACATGTGACCCGATTCCCTATAAGAAAAGCTACATGGCTGCTGTAATATTTCTAAACAATTGGATAATAAATTGTAGTAGAAAAGCTACAGGCAAATCCTTCATGAATTGTTGCTGAGTAAAAACTATCAAAGCAGCATGTAACAGAGAAGTGATTATATTGCTCAAATGTCATTCCCTTTATGTATGACAATTTGTTTAACTTTTTCATCAAAGAAAAAAAAGAGAATGAAAAGGCAATATTGCCTTCTCTGAAATGTATTACTTCACTTATTTCTGCTAGATCTCATTTTTTGCCCAAATTAAATATATTTTTAGGTGCCACCAGACAAAAAGCCTTGTCAACACTATATACTCTAATTGTGTCTTGCTGAACTCCTGAGTGTGCTGCTGCATTATACAGTGACAGTGTTCATTCACCAAAGTACTTCAAAGCCTCTTTTAGATACTGCTGAATACCTGCTTTTTATAGTTGGAGAGCTGCTCGGAGTTGTCACTGATGCTTCTTAAAGATTTTTCAGGACAGAATAGAATGAGGTGAGAGCTCATTGTATTTAAAGATTTTTTTTTTTTTCCTGAGGTATGCTATATTGAATTTAGTGTGCCATTTCATTACCTAGATTTAGAAAATTTCTCTAGACTTCCTACTAATCTACTCTAATCTTGTATCATCAGCAAAGTCTGCCACTAAGTTATCATGAACTCTTCAAAGTAACAGCTGATTTTCTAGAAGCAATATTAGATTATATATTTTAAAATTATTTTCAGGATATTGGTTATTTATGTCTTTTATTTGTTTTTCACCTCCTAATTTAGCAGTATACTTGAGTTATGTCCAAAGGCACTGGTATAGAGCAGATCTTCCCTGATTACAGTCTGAACCACAACAGGTTCCTTTCTTTTTTACCATTTTTTTTCTTTTCCATTTTATGACTAGCAATCTCTCATAGTACTTTCTTCAGAGAGACTTTATATAAACTTCTAGAAATGTAAACTATTTTTTTTTCATTATCTTACTAATTCTTTGACAGAATTCTGTTTGTAGCAACAAATTAACACTTGTACAAGAGCCTTTTTTGACCTAATTTTACAGTTCTTCTAGTTTTTCTCACCTAGGATTCTTCTAGGTTCTCACTTCTGTAATTTGCAAGATGACCTTCAGAGCCCTTTTATAGACAGCCTCACAGACAATAGTTACATTTTGTAATAATAAGCAATGCAACTTCATTATCTCAACTACTTCATTTTTCAGTTCCTTTAGAGCACTTATTTTTAGGGCAATTTATGCTGGTGCTTTCCATCATTTCTCTTCTTCTCTCTTTTTTTTTTTTTTTTTTTACCCTCACAGCATAAAGGTGGAGAAACAGAAAATGTTAAACATCAGCTCTAGGGTGTGTGTTTTCCTGTCTTTCTTATGCAAAGAAATCAAGCTGTGTATTTTGCTTTTGTACTCTACAGGTCTAGCTAACTGGCCTCTGCCGAAGACCATCACCTAGCTTGAGGAAGGTCATCTTTTATCACAATGTATTAAAAATTTCTCTGTATTTTTCTCTATTTGTTCTTTAAATTTCCTCACAAATCTCAGAATGTTGTTCTACCATAAATGTTTATGGGAAACTCCTACTTACTTTGCCAGCGAAACAATGGCAGGATATAACCCTTACTCTGGTGTTCGGAATTTATATTCTGCTCTATTAGTGTCACTTGAGTTGGATTTCCATTTTATTATAGGATTATTATTTTTGGGGGGCCTGAACATTCCCTTGTACCTTGCTATATTTCTCACCTTCTTGATTCCTAATTGTTCCAGTATATACATACTTTCTCTGAGTCTAATAAGGTACTTTTAAAGAACCTCCATGCTGCTTCTACGGATTTTAATTTCCTAACTTTCCCCTTCAGGCTATTTGTAACTTCCTCAATATAAAAATCTTCCTTTTTTGAAAAGTACGGTAATATTATTACCTCATGGTAGGATCTCATGGGAGGATATTGAACTTAATTATATTATGGTCACTTTTATTTAGTGGCTCAACCACGTTAACTTCCTGAATCAACTCATATATTTTACTCAAGACCTGCATCAAGACTAGATTCACCCTTTCAGTATTCCAGAATTCTTGTAACAAACGACTGTCTTTGGTGTCTACACACTATTCCAGTATTATATTGAGAGGGCTTAAAAATATGTGCCTGTGATATACATGAAAAAGTCCAGGAAATACTTGTTTATTCAATGCACTTTTAAGAGTGCCTAAAGTCTAAAGGGCTTAATTGTCAGTGAAACCACATGCGGTTTTCTAAATTCAAATATTCCTCCTCTGTGCATGAATCAAACTGTATGTTTGGGAGGTCAGTTACACATCTAACTCTGCATGTGTTGAAATTCACGGTTGTGCAGCATGAATTCTTGAAGGTTAAATATCCTATGGTTATTTAAAATCAGGAAATGTAAATTACTTGAGAGCCTAAGTCCATTGAAACAGCAGTTGGTTCCTTACGTTATAAAAAAAAACCAACAAAAACAAACCAAACAAAACACCCTGAAATCCAAACTGTAAAGTAATGATTTTGTGACCTACAGTAAATAGAAATTGTGACACCTTACAAGTGAAAGCACATTATGATGTAATGTACCTCAATTTATCAGTTGTCGTTAGGCTAAGATTCAGCTGAAAACAAACTTTAGTAATGAACTATATGGTAGTTTTGAAAAGCAGATTGAAATATGGTTTGTCTTTGAACTAGATCCACTGCTTCTCTGAACTTATAAACATGACTTTGAAAGAATGTACACTGTTTTCCTGATTAGAAGTCCCTTTTTTTTCCCATTACTCATTTACTTCAATCCCAAGTTTAAAATGTAACTCATTAGAAAAGCATTCTCAGTAACAGAAGTTGAAATATAGACATGTGTATCCTTGTCCAGTACAGTGCAAGACGGCTGTTACTATTACATGTTATAAGAACACTAATATTTGTCTGTAGTAGACTAAATTTCTTTATTATTTTAAATCTCAAAGTGATTACTCTTAAATCTAACTTTTTCTTAAATTTGCCAAGTAAGAAATGTTTGCTTCATTAATGTTATAATTTGTGGTTCACATTTCAAAAGAAAGCTAAAAATAATTTCGCAAATAGTATGTCTTGTGACATAAACACAGTTAACTTATATTTTTGCAGCTTCCAGGATTGTTTCACTTGTATAAAGCAGTTAAAGTATTCTGCTTTTTCCATTTTTCTCGTACTGTAAAGAACCAAGAAAGCAGGAATTTGTTTAGCTCATTGGCTCCATTTATCCTGAGCCAAGACCATGATCTTGGAAACCCTTTAACTTGGCTGAATCCAGTACAAAGTTCTTTTGAAAAGGCCACTGCAATTAGAACAACACAGTGTATGTTCAGTCTCAAAATTAAGACGATAAAGTTTCAAACAGCTAGAACTGAAACACAGAGTATCATGGACTCAGACCTTAATCAGTGGAACACAAATCCTAATTCCACTAGTGTCTGATCAAATGAAGAATTGTGTAGTTCAGGACAGCATTAAGAAAACACTATTCTACCTTCTTGCAAATGGGCAGAACAATTAACAAGGAAAACAAGGAAACATAATGGAAGGAGTGTAAGTTTTATCCAGTCCAGCCTCGGGAGCTTCTCTAAATACTGCAGACAGAGTGACACTATAATACAAAGAATACCCTTCTCACTTTCTATTTTATCACTGGTTACTGCTGAGTGATAATACACATTTGCTAATCAAATTGGCACATTGAAGAGTCTGTTTTGAAATCTGGTGCTTCATTTTAGAAGCTGGTGTTTGCCAAAAACCTCTCCTTCACTGCATATCTGCTACATCATACACATGAGTAAGATATTGTCTTCATTTTCTATGAAAACATCTGTAATTGGTATTTTGATGAATTACAGCACTTAAGAAAATCAAGTAAATCAAATTCAGTAGTAAGGATTCTAGTTCGTTATGTTTCATTTCACCTTCTAAATTCTTCAGTGGTTTGTGAAGGTACATTTTTGTTTTAATGAACAAAGGTAGGAGATCTCAAGTCTTATTAAAAGATAATTTTAGCAGTGCTCAGATTGAGAGTAGAGTAGTAGTTTCTTTCATGCATTTTGTTTGGGGCTTTTTTTGACCATTCATATGAAGTGATTTTAGGAGTTACTAGTTAGTAAGAGCTAAGTTAATTTCCCTTAGTCATTTGCCACTGTTTTTTTCTTAGAATACTTAATCACAGAAGTTGAAATATTTATGCAGATAGTCAAATATAATAAAATGTATACACATTGATAAAATGTATATACATTTTATACAAAATAGAGGATTATATGAGTAGCATTGAACTTCGTTCCTGTTGTTCTTTTATTTGTGCCACATACTATTCCAAAAGCAAAATTATTAAAAGGTCCATATAATTTGTAAGGAGAGTGTATCTCTGCAAGAAGTGCAAAATGTTTCAAGTTGCAAAATACTGACTCATTAAACTACAGCAAAAACATAGTTTTGAATGCTTCTGCTTCAAAAACTGAAATTACTTTTAAATTAAATAATTGATTACACATTTTTTTCACCAAGCATTTGGTAAAATGCTGTAAATGGGTTGTAAATAAAGGATTTGATTCAATTTTATCTGTGGCCTTCCCAGCCCCACAGACCTTTGGAGAAACACGGATACTGGCTGTGAAATAGTTTTGATTTGTTCCAGCGAGGGGCAGCCTAGCAGTGGGGGTAAAAACTGACAGAGGCTAGTTCCTATTAGGCAGTTCCCCAATATTCTCTACTTTTGTCTGTTGATTCTAGCATTTGACATCACATTTGGAACATCACTGTATTTGGCAGGGTTGTGATCTGTAAGTAACTGTAGGGGCAATTTTGAGTAATCTCTTAGGTGGCTTGTTAAGTTTCATTTGATCTTATTGACTGACTTACACATGCATACATATGCTTGTTAGATGAGACCACTGACTTCTTGCTCTTTCCCTCAAATTTCACTGTAGCAATAGTGTCCTGATAATATTGTCCTGTCATATCCTGTAAGGCAATTATGGGGGAAGAAAAGAGCAGTAATGGAAGCTGTCAACATTTTGCATTGCCTTTCTTCTAATCTGAAATTCTATTTATTTGATGAGATCTTCAAAATGTTCAAGGCTTAGTGTGTACATTAACATACCTAAACATTGTCTGATACCTTCTATTGTGGTTCCTCATGAAAACTGATCACACTTCAAAAACACAATATAGATACTTTAAGTTTAAGCACTTTTCTTATGTAGTTTGATAATAAAAAAAAATATCCTTCACACTATGGTGTGACTCAGATGCATCCCTCTACTAGCACTTCTGGTGTGTGGTCTCTGGGCTGTTACAGTGATGGAGAATCTAGCTGACAGAGATTCACAGAATTTTGTAACTGTCAAAAATGTAAAAGTTTTAGGTGATTTACTCCCTCTTTTACTTCTTTTCAAGGCATTCAGTTAGTCTAAAAATAATGATTATTACATAAATTAAAGTTGTTGCAATTCAGCTGTAGGAATTGGAATTCAATGCCAATGAAGATAGATCAAGGTTTTAAAAAGTATCTGCTGTAAATTAAAAACAAATGGTTGAAAGTATTCTGCAGACCTCTCTCCCACAGATTGTATATTCCATTTTCCAAATTAAATCTAAGAGAGAATATTACTTTATTGAGATTTATGGAATAATTTCTTTAAAAATTCCAGCAAAATGAGAATGCAGGCGGACACTGACAGTGAACAAAAATAAGTGTCAGCTCTAAGTGGTTTCATCTTTTGGAGTTGGTTTTGTTGGGTTTTTTTCCTGCTAATAGGAAAAATTAGTTTTGACTGGTTTTTAAAACTAAAATTATATATAGACCATTAAATTAGGGACAGATCATTTGTCCAATATTACTGAAAAGGGGATAAAATGGGTGGAAAATATGATAATATACCAGTGCTCCGTTGGAGGAAGTGTTCCTTCCTCAATCTGACTTGCTGATCCTGTCTAAGGAATAGAACTCAAGAGCTTGTGAGAAAATGTGTGTAAGACGATATAGAGGAAAATTGTTCTGTTATATAGGAATAGCAGTTGGGCTGTATTAACTATGGAAGTGTATATGTTGTTCAATTTTTAATTGACATTTTAATTCTCAAGACAAAGACATAACCCATTTTCTGTATGGCATAGTACAAGGGATATAACACCACAGGAAACCGTATAGCTATGATGGACAGGAAAGTACATACAAGAATTTTCAAGGACACAATACTGGTTTTGAGAGGTCAAATACTTCATGGGTTCCCTGAAGTATTCTAGAACGTCATTACAGATTTTGGGGTGTCCAAAAACTTGAAGGGATGATGAATCTTGGAGCCTTAGTGGACTGTTAAACCTCCTCCCATTAAAGAAAAACATGTGGTTGAAGCTGTGTTGGCGAAAAAACATGGAATTTTCTGCGTAACTTTATTCCTTCTTTGCCATTTTGTGTTGGATATCATGATCTGTCTGTTATATTTCAGCAAACGCAATAATTTCCTTTTAATTGGATAATTACCATGTTATTCATTGGTTTTGATCACTTCTAAATTCAGCTTTTGGTTTTAACAAATGCAGTTTCAGAAGATGATGGATTTTTACATTTTTAAAACAGCTAAATGTGCAAAAAGGATTTGTACACGTAACAAAATTAAAGTAGGGATTATCTAGCACTGTGTGTGGGATACAGCTATAATCTATACAGCGCATGGAAAAGAAACTGGCATTCTCAATTGCACTGCACACATCTCAGTAATAACAGGGTATGAGGCATACAATTTCATGGAACACCCACAATGAAAATTATTCTTTCCAAACAGAGAATTGTTTTGGAATAAGTTAGGTTAATTGGCACCATGGGATTCCTCTCAAGGAAACACAGAACATTAAAATCTGCACATGTGCATGTAAAATGATAAAGTATTATCTTCTTTCCCCTCTCAGCTCCTCAAATCTAAGACACGCTACCCAAAATCAACAGAAACGAGTGTGTTTTGTTGATTCAAATTTCCTTAGAATAAACTGGCAATCCTTCATCTGGTCATCTTACAACCTGAGAGTTGCTGCACTGTTCCACAATTGCTAGCTTGGGTATGGTTATCTAGTGCAGTCTCTCACACAAAAACAGAGTTTCTAGAGCTTTTGGCACATGCTTTTCAGAATTGTAAGAATCTTTATTGTCTGTGCAAGCACAAGAGCTCTATGGTGGTATGATATAGTCTCTTTCAAAGGCCTATTGTGCCCCTTTTAGGATTAGAACCAAAATCTGCAAATGGTTAATGGGAAATCCAGGCACATTTCACTGTCATTATATAGTCCTTGGTTAAAACAGTGATTGTATTTTACAGTTTCCAAATACAGTTCAAGTATGTTAAGTCCTCAGAAAAAGCATTATCACCCTCTCAAAAATCATAAAGAACTTCTCACTAATAAATAAAAAGATCTTCCTTTTCATGAAGAAGGCTGAATTCTCATGCAGGCTGTTGTGCTATGGGCATTGTCTATTTCATTAATGTTTAAGGTCATGATATACAAGAATGTTCTACTTTGTGTGTCTTTAAAATGTCCTGTACTTTCACATTTGGCCATTTGCACACCTTAACCATTATTTTTTTCCTAGTTTTCTGGCCCAATTATGTCAAGACATTTAAAACCAATTAGTTGTGATTCCTAGTGGGCACGTCACAGTAAGATGTGGCCTCAGAAATTATTGTGCTTCAAGCCTGACTGCAGCTCTCCTGACCTCTTGGTTGATTGAGAAACCCATGTCCTGTGTCCCCCATTTGACTTCACATTTAAGTCTTCTACTGAAGAATAGTCTTCATCACTTCCCTCTCTGCAGTCTCCAGTGAAAAGCTGAGCTGTCTATTGGTTGATTTGTCATTTTTGCAAAAACACAGACAACATAGCATTTCAGCTTCTTGCCAAAGACATTCTAGAGTCTCCCATTTCACAGTCTGAAAGAGGAGTTCCAGGACACCAAAGAATACCCCAAAATATATCACTGTTATATGCCACTAATTTTATTTCCCTTGCTGCTCTGCCTGGGCCTATGCACATATCTTTAATGGACTTAGGATTTAATTAGTCTTAGAAGTAGAGGAGCCAGATGGCAATTAGAATTTGCACTCAGCATTGGTGGAATTAATTGTAGAATGAGAGGAAAATTATATGTCATATTTATATTCTGTACTCTAACATCGTTATTTTAGAGGACTATCCCTATTCTTCATAGACAGAAGGGAGCTTGGTCTGGTAGAACAAAGAGGGTTTATATTCCAGAGCTTTCATAGACAATGTTTCTGAGTAACTCTGAAGAGTTGCAGGGCTGTTAGGTTAAAGAAGGAAGAAATTTAGATAGGATCTCCCAATTCTCCTCAGTCCTTAAAGCCTGGAGAGAAATACATCCTTCCACTGCCCCCCCTTTCTCTTCATCCATCAAAATAATCCCCTGTTTGGGAGTAAGTGGTCACAAATTTAGTAGCCACTATAGGTTTGACTTTCTAGGGAGCAGACAGCAGAAGATAAGCTTTGCTAAGAGTAAAAACTAGTGCTTGGTGGAGGGGAGGCCAGCTTGCTTTGTGATGTCAAGGCAAAGAAGTTCAAGAAGGGTTCATTGATTTGATCCCCATCCATGTAAGAATTCAGAGGAAAATGAATTGATTGAAATTACTGGACTTGGATGGAAGGATTAGCATGAACTGTGTGAAATGTGGGTCTTCAGTCAGTAACTTAAATCCCGTCGGTACTGATGGACAGTGTATGTGTTAACTTAGGTCTGTACGTCACTGTGATGCAAAGCCAAATGTACATATCCACTGCCAAGAGGAATATGTGAGAAGTTTTATCAGTGACAGAACTGAGCATACAATTCAGCAAATAATGTGAACAATCTGACTCTATTCACACACTAAGTTTTAATAGGTTTTATCACTGGTTTATTGTAGTTTTCTGTAGCAGCACTCCTCACTGCAAAGGCTGCATGACCTATTATAAGTGCCTTGAAACATGCTGTGCCAGTGCTGGAGGTAGTGGTATTTTTTAATGATTTTTTAATTTGTGCGTTATACTGAGTGATCTGAGTAATAGGTATTCATGTGATTAAATGTTATGTCGTGATACAAACAGGAAGGCATAATAAAAGTTTCACTACTAATCCTGCACTCCTGCAAAAGGGTGTCTATGGTGACAAGGTGCTCATTTGACCCTAAGCACCTATGGACTAATTGGCTCATAGCAGCATAGTTAGCATATTTAATACCTGACAGTCTACTTTTATAGTCTTATACTGGATATGCAAATTGATATGGGTGGAAAATGGGTCTGCTGCACATGTTCCACAGCATTCCTCATGGCATCACAGAAGATTCCTACCTGAATCACTGGATCACTCATGAATAAGACTTTGCAGGACTGAAAGTACTTGTGCCCTGATATGAAAACTAACCAACATGCAGTATGGAATATACCTAACTTTTAACTCTTCTTAAGACTATTACTTGGAAATTTGCTGAGCATTCACTTAAAATAACTGTTTTCAGATATATCTATCTTTTTTTTTCACTGCAAAGAGAATTGGCTGTTAAAATATTGACAAGGAATTATATAGGAATATAGCATTTAAAAACTTTGGAAACTAAAAATGAAATAAAAAGGTGATTATGGCTTAGGATTTAGTGCAAGTTTCTGCTTAAATGTGTTTCTGACAAGGAGAACCATAGTTTTAGAGCAGAGAAGAAGGTGAAGGAGGTCAAGGAGTCTAACTCATTCTTAACAGTGATCTCCAATACCATTTCATTGAGATTTTCTGTTCCTTTTCCCTTCCCTCCCTTGCCTTGCCCTTTCCTTCCTCAGAGGCTTTGCCCTTTATCACAGTATTCCCATGAGATGTACTGAGAGTATTTTATTACTAGCTCAAAAATAAAATAAAAAAAATCTCTACACAAGTACAAGTGGTAATTCCGTAATGGCAGTTTTACGGATACCCATTTTGCTAGGGGTTTCTACTCTAGGCACTGTGTAAAGCGAAGAGCCACAGAATGCAGCCATTCTTGCTGGCTGCACCATTTATGATCCTGTAGTCAGCAGATACACACCATGGCTACACCAGAGCCTGGTCACAATTTAAAAAGTAGCAATAAACTGACAATAATTTAAGGATTGGAGATGACAAGCAACTGAACATGAAGCCCAACTGCAATCCTGTACCTGAAGGCCTAATTCAGTCAGTGGATTTATAAGTAGAAAACTACCGTGTAACTACAGGGACTTGATTTTACCATTTGCAGTAGTAAGATGTAAACTTGGCCTTCATTTTAAAAGGATATCTGGGAAACTTGGGAAAAGTTGCATGATTGTAGGGAAGGACCACAAAGATGATTTAAAGACTAACAGTTGCGTCCCTAGAGCTACTTAACTTTTCAGAAAGTATTTTGAAAGGTGATTATAGCATTTAACTCCCAAGAGAAGTGGTGGGCTCGTCCTTTCTCTTGTTGCCAAATCATACCTTGATGCCTTCCCTTCCAAACAATACATTTTAGACCAATATACTTAAACCAATACAAGTTATTGGGCTCAGGAGACAAGAGAGTGAGTGAAAATTGATGCAATAGGTTGTGCTACATTTTATGGTGGCTGCTACTAATCTAGAAGTTTTCAAATCTTGGGAAATGATCTGGTTAATAAGATAAAATACAGTCACAGGAGTAAGGAAATTTGGAGAACTGCTAGAACATTCGCCATTTTTCTAAGGTAGATAAAATCTTGAGTACAAGGTGATCGATCTTGTAATAATAACACATTCAGCACTGCTACATCTCAAGAAATAATTAAATTCAAGTATTTAGAATGTTTTATTCTTCTTTTTTTTTCTTTTTGACTGAATGCATTATGGGATAAAATCATATTTGCCTGATACTTTTAAAGCATTTGATTGTTTTGCCTAACTTTTTGACAATAGGTTCAGATACATCAGGACTACATTTTCTCGATAACTGATTACAGTCTCCTTAAACACCAATGAAATCAAAGTGTTACCATTATTAGTTTCAAAAGCTTCTAATTCAAACTTTCCACCTCTCCTAATTGGCAATAGTTTAACACAAAAAGAAAATAATGGTAGTGAAAGAAAACGTGTACTCATATTTTCATTTTAAAATGCTTTGCTACCTAACTTTGAAGGAATAACCATAAAATGTTGCTCAGTAACTCTCTTCACCGCTCCATAATGGAGCAGTAAATCACCAGAAGAGGGAAGCAGACTTTTCGTTTTTTTTCCTGGTAAATGCTTATTCTTTTCTTCTACACACATGCCACATACTCAGGGTACTTTGTAATATTAATGGGCACACGTGATGGAATCAGGATTTTCTCCACTACACTTGCCTATATATTCCTAAATAATTGAGCCCAGGTGCATGTCCTAGACTTGAGTTACAGGTTCACTGAGGTGCACAGCTTCCTTCTTTTTACCACATTCTTGAGATAGGGAAGAAAAGGCTAAGGGTAACAGGAAGGACTTGGCCAAGTGCCCAATCCATACACACACACACACACTACAATACTTATGTGGCCAGTGTGACATAACATACATTGGAGAGGGCCACAGATGTTGAATTAGCAACTTCTTCATTAACATCCATTCATGGCTTCCAATAACTAAGTTGAAAAATAGAAGGTCAAAAAAGCATTCCTGCTAACTGTGCTGTTAAAAAGGATTAGAAATGGGAGATGTGCAGGGAAAAATTGTTTCTTAAGCTCTTCAGAGCTTCTTTTTTTTAAAAAAAAAAAATCTTTGGTAATTCTGCACCTAATTTTCTCTTGAGTAGGGCCTGCAGGAAGCACAAGCTACCATCATCCATTCATGGCATCTCTCTCTGTTATGAAATACTTCTACATGCTTGTGCTAATTCCTTCTGAGATACTGGCAGCATATAAAATTACCACTTCTTCACTTTCATTTGGACTCCTTAAAATTAAATCAAGTAACTGTAAGTAGTTTTTACTGCAGCAACAATTGTCAAGCAGAGACCTCAATGACTCAGTGAACATTAAAAGCCAATGGGCCAATAAAACATATGCATCATGTTGTACCACTCTTCTTACCTGATTTCCATTTATATCCACAGACCTTCACAGGAGTGACCGACAAGAAGCAACTCCAGATAATCCTATTTATGTGCTTACATTATCAGGATCATCAAAGAAGCCCAACAAGCTCACTCACAACGTTAGGGGCTCCAAATGAATTTCATCAACACAGGGGCTATTAGTTTCATTAGAGGAACAAACCAGCATCTTTAGGACTGTATCATGGCTGATTGCTATACAATGCAGTCACCTCTTTTCCTCTGTTTTTGTATATTGTTTTCCTCTTTATCTGATTGCCAGTGCTTTCATGAGTGAAATGATGTTAGTGAGATGAGAACTGAAGTCCAGGATTATTTTTATGAAGGAAATACGTCATTTCTGTTTCTTGGTTATATCAGCCTCAAGATAGTTTAAAGTATATTCTTTGAAAAATCATCATGCAACATATTTGCGGCTTTGTGACAACATAACAATTTTATTACTCCGAAATTTCCTCTTTATATTAGAAAAAGAAGATAAAATCACCCACCACATGAAAAATATCTTATTGTTATAGCTGTACAAAGCACTTTTAAATTACCTTTCATGCAACCACAGCTGCATTATTATTAATAATAATATTAATAATATTATTATTATTTACTGGTTATAAAATATATCTATAAAAGCGTGAAAAAATATTTTTACTATTGTCATTAGAGTTAAGTATTTGTTCATATTTCACATACAAATCAAAAATTAACAGAAACTATTTTCAGACACTTGGGTATAAGAGAGGAAATGTTCAGACTTATTTTTAGGGAAAAAGAATTGTTTGCCTTTTCATGCTACAACTGCTCCAAGGTTGGAAAAGAGGTGAATAGTTTTTGTTTACTTCAATGAAGAGTCTCTATACTAATTCAGGAATAGCATTATACGGATGATGTTATACAGGAATTGACTAGATATTTGGGTTAACATCTATGAATCAGTGTAAATGAAGAAAGAACTCAAAAAAAGGCAACATGTTACCTTTGCAAAGCACTTCACTGGAACATATGGGCCTAAGCTTGATCAGGGACAACTGAAAATTCATTGATTTCATTTTACTTTTTCACTTACACCAGTATATGAGAAGGATCAGCAGGCATGTCAAGCAAAATGTATACATACAAATTAATCTACCTTACACTACAAGCATTTCTGGAGTAGGCTCATAGGACACAGTCAGTGATTTTCTCACTTTGCATGTGGATGCAATGTTTTAGATAGCTGTCTGGGTTCTTTTTAATTGCTGGCTGTACACTATCTGCACTGTTGCTGGAAAATTGTCTATCCACATAGTATTCTCCATTACTGGCTTCTATTTTTAGAGTGTAAAACAGGTAAGCAAAATCAAATACCCTTCAAGTAGTATTTTGATGGAATAATTGCTACTGTTGTCACAGTGATCTTGCATCCTTGTAGGTAAAGAACCACGGGCAATGATTATAAGAGACTGCAGAGGATAAACATAAAAATGTTTAAGAACCCTAACTTTAAAACAACCATTTGGATTATGTGGGGTTTGTTTCATTCTAATTATTTATTATTTTATATAACGTATTATTTCCTAAAATTCTTGTACTTTTCCCTTTCTGTTTAAGAACTGGAGTATTGCTTCTAGGCACATCCACTTTCTCCTTACCTGTGAAGTACATAAAGCCTCCATTCTTGCCAGCCTGCATTAAACACTGCAATGCAATTATCCTCAGTAACTGAACTGTTATCTTGGGGGAACTGAATTAGACTTTCAAGCTCAGAGAACATCAAATTATTTACACAAAATGTTACAGTTGAAACAAAGTTTTGAGTACTGTATGATGGTAAGGGTAGTAAAGACTAAAAAGATGAGGTCACTGATTTTAAACAGAACTAAAAGTTGAATCTGAATCTGAGAGGGGCTCTTGAGAGTCTTATCAACCAGGCTAATGCCAGTTCAGAAGCATGGAATATCAGTTTTCCACTTAGCCTTGCCTCTAAGTTCCAGTTGTAAGTTTCCTTGAGGAAGGCTTGTTTGGGACTGATAGAAGTTCTGTGGAAAGTTGCAGTGTCAGTTTTTCACAAGTACAAACTATCAGAATCTTTAGTCAAGAAATATGAAACAGCCTTATTTTGATGTTCAAAAATACCCCGATAAGTCTCTTCTATTTTGGTGTCTTGAACATAATGGTTACCTACAGAGGCAGGAAGGGAAGTGTTCAGGAAATCACAGAATCATATAAATTGGTTCTTTTCCTGAAAAAGGTGTCATATATTTCATTTCTCTCTTTCATCACAAACCAAAAACCTCTGAGATGTCCTCTCAGAAAAGACTACCTTTAATTGGCTTATTGTCCTTATAGCTGAAATACAAAGTGATTAGTTAGCATGTGCTATGCATTTTAAATCAATATAGTTGGTCACAAGAATTATTTAAGATTGCTCTGTCAGGAGTATGTCAATATATCTTTCATCCAGGAAGACTTTCTGATATACAGGCCTGACTGTTCTATGAAAAACCTGATTACAATTTAAATTTGCTTTATATATATCTGGATCTTACTTGCATTACCACTTTAAAAAGTGACAAGAAATCAACACGGAACAACATGACATTTCAAAAGTAAAATATACCCCAGTAGACTTAGGAGTTTTCCAGTAGTACTTACCCCATGTCTAGATCATAGAATCACAGAATACCAGGTTGGAAGGGACCTCGAGGATCATCTGGTCCAACCTTTTTTGGCAAAAGTCCACCCTCCAATTTATTCCCATCAGAGCCCATTCACCATTCACTCCCGACCACGGAAGTCTTCCCATTAAACATGATGAAAGCTGTTGCATCAATCCACCTGCACATCTGAATTTTGAGGGTCAGTCAATTTGTACCTGCATCTCAAATACACGCAGTTTGAAAGCAGCCTCCCACCAAGGGCAGCTTGTACTACATGTGGGGTTGAGCCAAGAGGGAGTAAGCACCACTGCCCCTCTCCTGGGGGTCCCTGAGAACTCCCAGGCCCCCTCCTGTGTCTGGTTCCGGGGCATCGCTGAGTACCTGTGCATCAGGGGAGGCCCTGAGCCAGGCTTGCTCCCACTGGAATCACAGCAAAACTCGGCTGAATTCAGTGGTATGGAAATGAGCCCAAAGGATAAAAATACAAAGATAATGCTGTGGGATGCTGGTGCTGGATAGTTTCTTCTGAATTTAAAGTGAGGAAAAAATGAATGGGAAGAGAAAAATGTGATGACAGTTATAAGACACTACATTTTCCCTTCCTGAAACAAGGAAGTTTTCACTTATTTGCAAGATAGAACTGTAGTGTCTGTTGTTGTTACTCTTTTTTATGATTTAAATTAAAATAATTTCTGAAAAAAGCTTCTTCCCTTTTTCCCCATATACAGGCTAAACTATAAACAGGTAGAGATAAGTAAAAAAATCCAACCTTTATTCCACTTTGAACAAGCTTGTGTATATCCAAAAAAGGTTCCTTAAGTATGTCTCCTTCAGGACTGAAAATCTTCACATATCCTTCTTTCTCAAGAATAAAGAGGCGATGGGATCCATCCCCACAGTGTACTGCTCCAACAGGCTGCCTCAGTCCACTCACAACCTCCTGAATACAGAAGCAGTTGTGCTTGTGTTTTCTAAAAGAAATTTAAACAATACTGAGAAATTTCTTTTTTCTCATAACCATGATGCAACACTGTTTCTAAAAGATAAAAGAGTTTTTCTGCAGTGACATTAAAACACAATTATACAGTCCAGAATAAATTATTTCCTCGAATATATGAAAGCAGATAATACTGAAAATCAATTTGAAATTTGCTTGAGCAAAATTTGGTTTGTATACAATAAAGAAAAAATTAATTCACCTTAGATCTGAAATTAGAGGAACAGGAGAGAAAAAAAAATAATAGAATAAAAGAAAATTTATAAATACAAAATTTCTACGGTACAATAAACTCAGTGAATTCCAGCAATTAACAAAATCTGGCTTCTAAAACTCATATAAAAATAATGACTTATGATGGCATAATCTAATTTAATTACTTTCACAATGAAAAATAGATGAATGAAATAAATATTTTACTAATAAGCTTATTCAAGTTGTTTAGTAATAGCAATGAGTTCCTAAACTATGTATGATCCAAAGGGTGGATCAAACCAGGATTCTAACACCTTTTCAGCAACACAAATATCTAACGGTACTGAACTACTGAAGCTGATGTAACTTTCTCTTTTGCCGTGCACTAGCAGCAGCAAAAGAAAGTAACATCTGGAAAACACAGCTGCTAAGCATAAGCACACACTGAGCTGTTTCACAGTGAAAACCACAGGCTTTGCTATGGGGTTTTTTTCAGATTAAATAGCATTTATCTTTATGAACCTGCTGATCTCTTCCTCTTTGTCGTATTCTTCCATGTGGTCTAAGGAGTTAGAAGCTGGCCCTCGCACTTGTTTTCTTGGAAAATCTGGAAAGCATACACCACCATCTTTTCTTGCATAGTAAAAGCAAAACTCATCAGCTGTAGTTTGGAGGAAACCTTAAAAAAAGCAAAAGAGCATACAAATATTTAGTGTGTTGTCATGTCCGCAGTTTTGTGCTGTCAAACTGATCTTTAAATAGATTATATATTGAGTGGAAAAAGAAGTAGTTTTAAATAAAGCACTATCTTCAAAAAAGGCCTGCTCTGAATAAATACAAACTGAGGGTTACCTTTTATAGTTTATTCATCTGTATTTGTATTAGACCTTATTTTCAGTGTGCTTAAATAAAAATACCAAGTCATTCAAAATGATACTACAGTTCACTCGTTAAAAAATTAAGAGACACTGTTCAGAGTTGAGGCTGTGATATACTTTTCCCTGATTTTAACCCTATTAATCAAGTGTAGTATCTGCTGTAAAATAGCTTGAGCAGCTTTCATTTAACTTTTTTTCTTTTTTTTTTTTTTGAAGTGTCCTGTTGTAGTAAAAATTTCATAAGTACTTTGGTAAAAGACGTGCAGGAAAGACTTTGCAGAATGCTGGCAGCAAAGGACATCAGTAGGAGAGGTGAATAATTAGTTGTCTCAGAAAGCAAGAAGTACTGCTGAAAACTGCACCGTGTTGACATGCAGTTGGCCTCTATTTGACTCCCTGCATTAGAGTGGGTGAACACAGTGTGCCATCACAAGATCTACTTCCTCAACTCCCATCCCCTGAACAGGGGGATATGTCTCATGCTGCACTACAGCTGGCTTTAAGCTGGCTTGGATGAAAGGTGGTCTTTAGTTGTTAGGTTAAAATGGGAAGGAGTTTGAAGATCCAGGGAAACAAGAAGTTGGCAAAATGAGAGCCTTTGAGGAAAAACCCTGCCACTAATGATATTACACTGTGTTTAATGACAGCAAAAATATCTATTTCTGTCCACAAACATGCTTCTAGTCATTTCTATCCAGTTTTTAATCATTAGTATTTAAGAACATAGAATTTGGCTAGTTACACATGTGCTATTTTACTAAAACAGATGTTAAGATAGTATGTCTTAAGTTACCTTCATTACTTTTTGCATTATTGGCATATTGTGTTAGGATGTACTATGGTCCAGGACATAACTCATAGGATACATAGAATTAGCACTTAATTGGAGTTAGAGACCTAATTTATGCATGCCTTTACCACTTGTGAATAATGCAGTAATCCATAGATCTTGGCCATAAAATCTCTGGCTTATAATGTACAATAAGAGCTGATCAGGGACAGCTGTGTTTCATTGAAAAATGCCAATTTCTGAAAAGCAAAGCTTTTTCAGAAACGTTATCAGTTTTGACAAAATTTCAGTTAACATGATGTTTCTGGTCCAAACTCAAACTTCTGGTCTAAATGAAAAAGAAAGACAGCAAACCTCATATCGCTAAACTCCAATGTCTTGTAATTAGGGTGTTTCATTAGGAAGAGGAATATTCAGGTCAATGCCCCTCATCTGTCAGGCAAGAGTTTGACCCTAAGTCTCCCATTTCCCAAGTAAATGTCCTAACAACGACTTTATTAGCTATCCTGGGGTGGTCTCTCTGTGGCTTTCTTCATGGAAAATTTCGAAAGAGTTCAATTTCTTCCTTATGTGGAATAGGAAAATTTTTTAGATCCCAGAATTTTTGTGGAGTGGAAAGCCTTTCCCACCCAACTATACTTCTTTTCATATGCATCTTCCTTTAAAAATGTTGAAAAAATAACATGACAAAGCCTGACTTTGGTTTCTATAAAATAGTATCTGGAAACACATGGTAGTGTGTTGTGGTGTAAAAGTTTAATTACCATGATTTGGAGCTTCAGTAAATATCATCTCCGAGGAGCTGGTTTTAATTTATAGTAGTTATTTGGGGAAAATGGGAGATAAAATTTCAAGTGGAACAACTGAAGAGGAGCTCTGATATAATCACAGAGTAGTATTCCAAGACTTGTAGATATAATGCCAAAATCAAAGGTAATCTAAAATCTTACTGTTTAATTATTTGACTTAAGAATACACAGTTTTGTCTTTAATAATTTATTTCTCTAGGCGCAGTGGGTCATTCAAGAAAATGCAATAGCAAATTAGAGGTGTACAATTTCTAAGCATTTCTAGAATTTTCCAAGTATACAATCTACTATTTACTAAAGAAAGACTACTCTTGGCTTGAACGTTATCTTTAGTCAGAAAAACTGAAAGCGTATTATGATCATATTGTTTACTCAGTACATATTAATTGCAAATAACAATCAGATGCAAACCCACTTGACTAATGCCATATGCAATGCCTTTTCTTATATGTAAGACTAATCCCTTTTCCTTCTGAAATATTTTATCATGCACTTAAGAACATGTTGCACTGCAGTTGCCTTTTGCCATTTAGCAAACCCATCAGCAGGTTACAACAAAGGATAAGGCTTTATGTTCCATTTTCCTTAGAAATGCTCATAAAAATTGGGGTTTGAATTAAACTATGAAAATCAGTCAGTAAATTGCTAAAATGTTGCATTGCAGGAAGGAATGTAACCTCTGTAAATACTGTTTCACCTGTGAATTAGGTATGGAATTTTGTTCTATAAAAAAACACAGAAATTAAAAAAAAAATCTGCTTGTGTTATATATGCTTGATTCCCTATACTAACAGCTTCACTAAAAAGAGTTAGAAAAACATTTGTTTCTACTCTCCTATCTGTTTGTAGCCATTTAATATTTTCTTTATTGTGCTTAGCTTATAAGGTCTTTAGTGCAGAGTTTGCCATTTTGTTCAGTGTTTGTACAGTGTCCAGAAGAATGGTCCCTGACAAGCGCCCCTAAGCACTGGAATTGTTTGAAATTAAAAAAAAAAAAAGATCATTTTGCTCAGTCTGAGTTGATTCAAATACAGCTCTGTCACTGTCCTCTATGAGAACTATGCCTAATAAGGTCTGCAACATTTGGTCCTGTGTGAATTTCTGTACTTACTACTTTATTTTAAAAGGCTCAGACACATCATTAAAAATTTCCTAGCAGTTGTGTATGTGTTGACAGAGCAGTGCCCATGTTAACAAAGAAAACTGAAATCACAATGCAAGATTAAACACTGTGTGTAAGTGTTGTACATGTCAGATTTTGCATAGGCTTGCATTTCTAGGCTTTTAAAACTTTCTGTCTTGCAAGCAAGAATAAACTATAGATTTTTCAGTTAAGGCAGTTACAGTGAAGGCTTTCTGTGTTCACCTTTATAAAAAAACTGTGGGAATGAGTTGCATGATTTGAAGCCATTTCAAAGGAAAATATGTGCTCTCAGCTGATCCTCACCTCCTCTCTGCACTCGTATTTGTGGTGAGTTATTCTTCACATTGTATCTTCCTTCCTCTCCTACCTTCCCCAAATTCCACTTTGCTGGATTCCCTGCTTACCCATCCCCCCACCTCTTCTCTTTGATATACAACTCAAATGTTGTGGTACGGTTTGTCCCGGTCTTTACAGCAAGTCGTGTTCCTATTCACTCCCTTCCCTATTGCGCTGCACACAGGACTGAATATCATCCACTGGAAGTGTTGTGCAAGTTGCAGGATTTCTTAGATTTCCAGCATTTTGGGCTGGGGTGCTCCTGTTTGGAGTTAAAAAAATTCAAATCAAGCATCCCTTTTGGTAATGCCTGGATTCAGATTTGGGCCTGGACCTGGACTCACTCACAATCATCTGGAAACAATTTCTTCAAATGAAAATAATGGAAAGCATGTAGTTTATAAAGTCTGTCTGATGTCCCCAGATGGCAGAATGCACCATGGCTGTGGCACAGGTTTGATCCTTAGAATAAGTCACTTCAACTGGCATAAATCAAGTCTCTGCTCATGCCTAAAGGGAAAATCAGCCATGCCTTTTTTTCACTAGCTATATTAACAATAAATATTTGACAGTCTTCTCTACCGTCCCTGGGACAGGCCCAACAGGCAGACAGGATACATGATGCGGAGATTTCCCAATCTTCTCTCCGCCTGCCTGAACACGGTGACTTAAGGGATAGAGGGCAATGGCAACAAGTTCCTGCCCAGAGCAGCAGGCACATCTCCTCTGTGACTACTCCACCTTCCCAGGTGCCCTTGCATAATAGGTACAAGGCTCTGCAAGTGGAACTGAACAATAACGAGGACAATAGTTCATTTAGCTTGGAGGTATCACCGAGGTTAATTCAGCTTATGCCTTGTATCAAAATCATTTTCATAAAGTAAAAAAAGACAGGTCATTGTCATAGGAGACTCTCTCATGAGGGGAACAGAAGGCCCAATATGCAGACCAGACTTCGATGGGCCGAGGCCAATTGTATGAGGTTCAGCAAAGCCAAGTGCCAGGTCCTGCACTTGGGTGACAATAATCCCATGCAATGCTACAGGCTTGGGGAAGAGTGGCTGGAAAGCTGCCTGGTGGAAAAGGACCTGGGGGTGCTGGTGGACAGCTGGCTGAACATGAGCCAGCAGTGTGCCCAGGTGGCCAAGATGGCCAATGGCATCCTGGCCTGTATCGGAAACGGTGTGACCAGCAGGAGTAGGGAGCTGATTGTCCCCCTGTACTCAGCACTGGTGATGCTTCACCTTGAACACTCTGCTCAGTTTTGGGCCCCTCACTACCAGAAGGACATTGAGCTGCTGGAGCGTGTCCAGAGAAGGGCAACGAAGCTGGTGAAGGGTTCGGAGCACAAGTGTGATGGGGAGCGGCTCAGGGAACTGAGGGTGTTTAGTCTAGAAAGAGGAGGCTGAGGGGAGACCTCATCACACTCCACCATTGAAAGGAGGTTGTAGCGAGGTGGGGGTCGGTCTCTTCTCCCAAGTAACAAGCGACAGGACAAGAGAAAATGGCCTCAAGTTGCACCAGGGGAGGTTTAGACTGGATGTTAGAAAAAATTTCTTCATTTTGTCAAGCGTTGGAACAGGCTGCCCAGGGCAATGGTGGAGTCCCCATGCCTGGAGGTGTTTAAAAGGCCTGTAGATGTGGTAGTCAGAGACATGGTTTAGTGGGGACTTAGCAGTGTTAGGTTTATGGTGGAACTTGATGATCTTAAAGATCTTTTCCAACCTAAATGATTCTATGACACTGGAAAACTTAAAATTCATATTGTTTCAAGATACTTCATTAAGTCACTTAACTCCAGTGTCCCCATCAGTAATCACTTAAACTGAGGCTCATAGTAAAGATCAGATGAGAAATAATGTGAACATGGCATGAAGCAGGGAAGGTCTAATCTCACAGATGTTGTGAAACATTATACTGTCCTGCCGTGACATAGCCATACAATCCAGACAGCAAGTGTTATTATTCTGTTTGAATAAAGAATTGGGTCCACTTTTTCTTTGGATATTCCTAAAGAAGTCAATGGAAGTTTTCATACAGTCATAACTGGTGGGCAAACTGCTGTCTTCAAAAGAGTTAACCAAGGATCTGCTAGAGTTTTTGTCTTTGCAAAAAGAGACAGAACAATAAATGAATTTCTGGAGCTACCTCATCAAAGAACCTGATGTTTAATTTCTCAGTCATCTTGGTTAATATTTACCACTAAATTTCAAAACCAGAAAATATGTATGCTATCTTAAATTGCTAATAATATTTCTCATTTGTGCAGGACTTAAGGGATAAAATTATTTTTGTAGTCAGCAATTTCCTTAAACTCCTTTGTATTGGTGTTCAGAAACAATTAACACTCCCTAATGGAGGAAGAGTAATTACTTGACTTTTTCACAAATGTGCAGTGAATCACTGCCAGAGACCATGGGTTTGGGGGCCTGTTAATTTCCAACTCTTTGTTTAATCCTCCAGGCTAAACTGAAAACATAGCTTCCACAGTTCTAGTTCGTTCTTTCTTTTTCAATAAATATTATTATGGATATACAGGTCTCACAAGTAAAATAGAAAACCTAAATAAGTTGTTATTTTAATTGTTTATATTTTAGAATGTGTAAGACTATTAAATTAGATTAAAATCCCATAGGCCATCTTCTCAAAAAGAGGGACCTGAATCTCACTTAAATAATGCCTTCAGGAAAGTTAGTACTGGTTTCAACAACCATATGTACCAGTCAAGTCACCTAATTAACCCTGTTCGTGGATTTAAGTATGCAACAACCTTTTGTTAGTACAACCCACTTTCAGAACAAGTATTTAGAATGATTATTAGCATCTGATTGATGTAGGAAAAATCTTATTTTAACTGACGCTAAAGTATGTAAGCTTTTTTCCTGCAAAACACAGTGCTCTGTCCAGTGCTAAAGTTATGCTTTCATCTGGTTATCTTTCAAGGCAACCTGGGTGGTCACAAAAAGCACTTGACATCTTGATGCACTTCAGCAGTTTTACATATACACAAACTTTGTAGAAAAATAAATTTGTCATTCGTCACCACATATGTTGATCTGAGGAGTGAGGTTCCTGTGGCTATAGCTCCTGTGCTGTTCAGCCCTTTCTCATTCTCTCTCCCTCCCTCTGCTACCTCCTTCTTTCTGCCTTTTCCCTCTTTCACTTTTTCCAATTATACAAATTGTTTCCTCAGAAAAACAGAATTTCACGAAACAACTATGAGGGACTTGTTCTGCAGAATATTTGCACTAGCTACAAACTTATGTCAAAAATCGTCTTTGTGCTATTCTTACATGGGCCAAACATTTAGAATATCTAATCTGTTATCGCTGTTCAGCAGGCAGTCTTGGCAACTGTGATCTATTCTGCTTTGCTTTGGGGAATGTGATAAAGAGCAAGAAACAGCTGGTTTAAGAAAGCCTTAGAAACATCTCTTAGTTTATAAAGACAATAATAATATTTTCATATTTGAAGGGGTTGAGATACATGTTAAACCACAGCAAAGGGAAAAAATAAGTAAATTCAAAATGTTTTCTCAAGTCAATAAACGAATGCTGCAAAAAATCCGTGCGCTCTTGGGATTTCAGAGAAAACAAGTACACACTGTACACACGCAATTAAAAAACCCTCCTCCAAATCTCATCCACTTAAACTATCCCCTTTACTCAAATATGTTTATATTACATTACAAAGCTGTGTTCATATGTCAAAAATGACTGTACACAAATTCATTTTTCATATCGTTAACAACTCTTTTTTTCCAGTTTGTGTTGCTAGTGGAAAAAAAAAATGTAACCAGTTTAATTATTTTCTCCTGTGTGGCATTATTTATAAGTAGTGTTTGGACAGGGAAAAAAGCATAGTTTAAAAATGACAGTCTTAAACATATAAATAATTTACTATTGAGAATACAAACGCTGTTATTTAATATAATAGTGTATTAAGACAGTATGTCTAAAAGAACCATCTTCTGTGGTTATTTTGTTGATACAGTTACAAGTGATAGCACATATGTGGTGACTGCCTCCAACAACATAGGTCAAATTCTGGTTTTGGTTATGTCCAGCTAACTCTACTGACTACACTGAGGAAGTGTTAGGTTAGTTAAGAATTTGGTTGTTAACAGCATGTTGGAAGTCATTCAAAGATCACAACATTCTGTCAAATAGCTCTCTTTGATTTCAATGGGTTTTAAACCTTGTGGAAACAACTATCAGTTTCTAGGGTAACAAAACCAGAAAAAAACACTTTACTCATCAGCTTCTAGAGTCTACAGCAAACAGCCAGCATCCTTTATTACTTGCATTTTAAAGCTATCTATCATTTAAAATAGCCTTTTGGATGGCCAACTACTTGTTTACATGATTTAAATGAACATGCTAGTATTTCAGCAAAGGTAATAGTTTCAGGTGCCTCTGACAACAAACAATCCTGTGTTTCATGGAGAGTTTAACAGGAGGCTGGCAAGAAAGTGGTCAAAACTGCCTCACTACAGAAGATCTGCTGTGAAGACCCTGAGGTATTCTGTCTTTGCTTGGGCAAAATCCCTTGGATTTTACCAAGTGAAGAGCTGGATCTGTGACCGCTCAGGCAATATCAACATTTCAAAACAGACATCCTTTAGCCCCGTATTTTGTTATAGGTTTTACCTGGTATGTGACCTCTGCAAGTATAATAGAATTCTTTACAATAGTCTTTGCACAGGTAGGGTAGAGTTAGTTCTCTTTCAGGTGTTTCCCCTTTCTCAGGTGAGTGGAATAGATTCTGAGCATGAGGTGAGCAGTGTGCACATTTGATTTCTTCCAGTAGCTTCGCACATTCTGTGTTGTTGGTAACAGACAGTATCTGCAAGCCACAAACCAGAGACAAATAAATATAGGACCTGTTTCCTCATTTTACACCAAAAAAAAAGACTACATGATCTAACTTAATAAATAATGCTAGTGGAACCAATACAGTTAGTATAAATGCATGATGTTTCATGTCACTGCTTCGGAAGTACAAAAATCATTACTATAAAATGTGCACTATGTCATTAGTACAGTAAGATTTTAAGCACTTGTTTCTCAGATAAGAATAATAGTACTCAAGTTATTTTATGGACTCATGCCCACAATCTCTTAATCATGTAGGCAAACTCTGAACTAGAGCGATCATTTATATAAAGAGGAGCTACAGCAGGAAGGCCGCCTACCCACTTCTCTTACGAGAAATACTTAAAAACCTAACTTGTAAGGTGACCTATTCAATTATTTAGAGACTAAAAATTAAAATTCTACCATCAAAACACATCAGGAAAATCATATCTAGGTATTTGTTAAATAGGTATGTCTTGAATGATACTGCAGTCCGGCTACTGAAATGACTGCTGTGGAGTTCAGCAAGGTGCCTTGGATTTTTCATGCTTTAAATGCTGCTCTCCTTTTTGCTCTCTCTAATGCCAACTACTTGGAGGTGGTACAAGCCATATATTTTCAGATATTGCTTTTTATGAGTGAAAAAGTAGAACTTGTTCACAACATCTTATTTGTCTCAATACTGAAACTGTAACTTGGTCCTGAAAAAAGAGCATATATTATGCATAGTACTTTGAAGAAGTATGAAACCACAACTGATGATGTGTTTAAGTAAACACAGAAGCCTAAGGAGCACAATGTCATCAAATCATGAAAAATAATGGAAAACAGCATAGTCGTCTTTATTAGTCTTTGAATGCAATGCACTTTGTTAATCTATTTTTAAACACATTGATTGTTTTTTGATCATTCATCCCAATGGTGGGTAGTGGGAAATATGTTCTCAGTTGAGAGGGACTGAATCTGGTCCAATGCTCAGGTTCTTTCTGCTCTTTGTTTAATGCAGTTATAAACAAAGACTGTAAGACACTTAAGAAATATTAATGTGGTAAATATTTGTATTCTGTAAAATTTCTAAATATTTGTAAATAGTGCATTTGAAAATACTGACACAGTTTTGCAATAGTTCATTTCTCTGTGTCGATTTGTAGAAGGACTTTCCAATAGCATTCCCTTGCAACATAACATTGAAGGGAATTATCTAAATTTCTTTTGATAAAATAAGTTATTCAATGCATGAAGACTCATGATATGTTTGAGTATGCTGTCTTGTAGGTTGGCCGTCTTCTGGGATGCAGTACTTCGACAACACAGTTCTGAACTCAGCATTTTATTTACAGGTCATAATTACATAAACCTCAAACACTTGAGAGAAATGCACTCTCGATTGTTTTAAACAGATACATATTCAAAATAGTACACAATATATGGTCTGTACAGTTACATATAAAGGAACTTTAATTTTTAAGACAAACTCTTTCCAGGAAAATTTAGTCTTACCATTCATATACTGTCAAAAGGCCATCTGAAATATGTACTCGAGTTTAGTGGCGTAAGTTGAACCACTGATTAGAAGAACATTATCTGATATCTACACTTTTTCTGGAAGAGTTGCCATTGGCTTCAAAAATAATTTCTCCAGATTTGCCAGGATCATTAAATGCCTAAAATGTTGTGTTCTTTAGACTCTTTGTTATCAGACTATCCTCGGCTTCATAGCACCTGAAATAAGTCATGTGACTAACATCTGCCATGTATGGTTTATTATCTGTCTTCATACCCTTCTTGGAAATATAATTGTCTGACAACTTTTGGAAAGAGTTTGTCTTTTAAAAAAAAAAAAAACAACTTGAAGACAGTAATCAATTAATTGCATGTTGCATGTATGGCGAAAGGTTTGTATTGGCCCTGAGTTCTTCGGGGAATTCTTTCCACAGCCCCAGCCCCTTCTCTCCTGAAAGAGTTAAGATTCTTTTTGCAAGATTGTTAATTTGGGCCACAGCAGCAGAACCGTTAATCTTAGCCTTCTTTCTTGAGTTTCAGATGTTGTTCTAGATATGGTAGATCTGGGGAAAAATGCCTTCGAGACAAGAACTAAAAATATAATGATAACTGCAAAAAACTATAACCGAAATACCTATTAACTAAAACTTTGAATTTAAGTTAATACTGCCTAGGATTGCAATCCAGGTAGTAGAGAACAGACTTTATAAGCTTGCAGTAATCCACACTGCTGAGGCAATCTTCTGCATTAGCTGGACTTTCTTAAGGGATGATGACATCCTGACCTTGGTACCTTGCGCTGTTGTGGTTCCGATAGGAAGTGGCCTGTATAATTCAGTCAAGTCATTGTCTGCCAAACAGAACAAAGTCTGAAGCCAATAGAGGATGATCAATACCACTACCCATAAATGCTACTTTTTAAGAACATTATGTTACCAAGAAGCTGGGAGCTCTCCTAAAGTACGGATGAAATTACCTATTTTGGTGTTTCTACCAAAGGAAAGTGCACCATGACTACAGACTCTTCAAAGTACTTGCCTACATTCAGTAGTGTCACCTGCTTTGCAAAAGCCTCAGATGTTTTCACCAGGGCATTGATCTCAGGCAGTAGGCTTTCTTCTGGTAGCACTGTGATGGTGTGTTTAGAAGTACAAGTAAACACAAGGTATTACTAGGTAAATATTCAGTGTGTTTATTGAATTAACTCCACAGTGATGCAGATAGAAAACTGTACTTCTACTGGAAGACTCCAGAACACATTGTGAATGGGGGAAAGAAAAAAAAATATAAAAATTACAGGATAGCAAAGCTAATTTACTGTTTCTTGTGGAAAACGTAATTGACGTTGCCTGGTGATACAGGAGAAGTAATGCTTGCCAACATTTCAGTCCTCAAAGTTAAGACAAAAGGATCCTAATCCCCCTGAGCAGCTGCTATCCAGGAATTAACCACAGGAATTCACCCCCTCATGTCATTTCTGGAATGAGCCTTGGTCATATAATAGCTAATCGGAAGATTAAGGAATGAGAGTCAATCAATTATCTGAAAATCAAGCGCAATGTTATTTAACTTTTAGAATGCTCAATCAAAATAGGGAGGTAACATTTGCTCTGTGTGAGGTCTGATGTATAACTCTGAGCTGGCTGGAAGACAGGACAACCGTTCTATTCTGAATTTCAGTAAATCAATAATGTATTTATCCTGGAGTATATTAAACTAGTTTTAAGCAAAAGCTGAAATACTTTTTTGAATGAAGCTTTTTCTGTTGGATCTCTACTTTGAAAATAACCTTAAAGTTGTCAATGGCTTTGGTCTTTTGAAGAAACGTAAACTAATTTCCTGCTTCAATTTTTAAAGTCGTATGTGAAACCATCAAACTGCAGTGGCTTAAACTAACTGTGCTCTGGAAAATATGTAAAACTTCCAAACGTTTATTGCAACATGCCTAATAATGATTATGCCTGCTGCTGACTAATTTACAACATCTGTAAGATCATCCTTTAATCTCTAGCCACATGAAAGTAAAACGGGTAGACTAAAGGTAAGATAAATCCTGGAATGCGTGGGGAAGCATAGCATACTAAATTGGTTTATCAACAAAAAGAATAGTGCAAAGAAGAAACAGAAGATGGCACAGTATACAGAAATTCTTTACGTTGAATATTGTCATCTGTGTTGTGTACTCTGTCATATCTGTTTTGAGAAAGGTAGTATAATTTTGATGTTAACAGAAAAAACCCCCACAGTGAAGTAAGTCATTGCATTAAGCTGTATCTGATACACAAGCATTTATGTCTAAAAATCATATGCTTACGAGATTGTTCAGCTGTTGGGTTGAACATATGCTTCTTCTGTATTATGGTGCTGGATTATGTCATTAAAGAGTTCGGTTTCAATTTTAGGGTAATATGTAAATAGATCATTGTACTGAGGCAGCTGTTAAAGGGACCCCAAGATGAGTTATTTGTTTAGTTGGATGTGTTCAACAATAGCCTTTGTTCGAGAAAGAGCCAGAGCAAACAAATGATTGTAAAAGGGCACACTTGAAAACAATTACTTTTCACCCATTCCTTGACAGCCTTGGCTGTGAAACCATCCAAGGTAGAGAGGACTTCTTTGCCTGTCAGGCTGTAAGCAAAGTTTTAGAAAAACTGATATTGCAATGTTTGACTGGGAGGTAGTAGCCCTTCATAAACAGGGGGATATTGCAGAAAACTAGAAGACAAAGAGGTAAATGTCAACAACAGGGTGCAAAAATCTTACTTGAGCCAGTGCAATGTTGTATCTCCTCATTATGATAGCTCCAGTTTTGTCCCCAGAACCTCAGGCAATGGTAGTGTTTTCATTATAAACACAGATCAAGAATTTGATCAAAAATTCTCAATGACCCAGCATCTTAACCAAGAAACTCTTATGAAAATGTCTACTGAGCATGCTCAAGTCTTTTTTTTTTTTTTTTTTTTAAAAGAAGCTAGTGTTCAGATTTCTTTTAATGTCATAGCCACTCCATTGTGTAGATATATGGTGGAGTTTAAAAAAGCTGGTTTTGGAACTGTAGAAGAAGACAGTTTAAAAAATGTGTTTTTAGAAAAGTTCCATTCAAATGTATTCCATAATGGTTTGCCATGTCTTTTATGGAATGACCACCTCATTCTGTCAAGTATAAAGGACATATATTTTGACATTTTTTCTAAATATTGATATGGTAAAGCAGATTTGCGAGTTTCATAAAGATTAATCTTTGGTGAAAACCATTCTGATTTTAAAACCCTGTAAAATAATATTCCTTAAAAACTGTAATTTGTATTTCAAAAAACAGGTTCTACAGCTCAGAAACAGCTACTGTGGTATATATGGTCAGTTCCTCACATTTATATCAGGTTTTTAGTACCGTTACTAAAAAACCCCCAAAATCAATGGGAATTAAAAGATATTTTCAAGGAACAGTAAGAAGAGAATAAAGCCTCCAACTGCCTGGAGATTGAAAACTAACCAAAATTTCAACTTCCAATTTACTGCATTCAGCCAATTACCACAAGGGTCTCCAAGTCTCCAAGCACTGAATAATCTCAGTAGCATATATGTCACCGAGACATTGCAAACAGGGTGAATTAAGGACATAGTTCTTTTTTTTTTTTTTCCTTTTCTTTTTTTTTTCTTTTGCCCAGCTAGATCTTTCAGGTTATCTGTGTGTGGTTAGTTTATAGTTTAATTCAGTTATCACACGGGAGCTTAATGACACTGTCTCTAGACAACATGAAGAAATATATCTGCCTTGAATCTCAAACTGCTGCTGCATATGGTATGAATAAAGAGAGATCTGCAGCTGAAAACCTGCAGTAAGACAGTTCTCACTCATCTGGGAATAGAGGGGGTAGGACAAATGCTCCCTCAAAAGGCATGAACATTTGGACAGAGCTGGGGACTGAAGGAGAATGATGTTCTCCAGTTTCACCCATTAGTGAACCAACTAACAAACACAATGGTGTTGTTGTTATTCTTTTGCCATAAGCAACAGGACTCTGTGTGTGGGCAGCAGTTTAGTGGGGAGGAGGATAAGTCGACCCCTTTTTGTCCTATTGATTTTTTCCTATTTGCATGACTTGAGCAAATTAAATGATGCAATATGGCTTTTTGTTACAAAACAAAGTGAGAGATACCACCCAGACACATATGTTGATTCGTAGAAGCTGTTTACATGAGAATGGAGTGAAATCTACCGTGAACTGAGCATAAAAATTCGATTCAGGCTGGGTATTTTTTTTTTTTTTTATTATGCTTGGGCCAGCACGACTGAAACACAAGTTTTCAAGAGTCTCTCAGACCTTGACAACTACAGAGTTGTAACTGAGGAATTCTTAATTAAACCTAAACCAGGATGGGGAAAGGAACAACAACAACAACAACAAAAAGACACCTGATTGTTTATTTCGCGTGCAGCGATTCTTAATGACATTATCCAGCAACTTCTCTCCCTGTGCGTAGCCCTGGGTGCAACGCTGCTGATCCCAGCAGAGCTTCCCAGACACGGCCGGGCAGGGTTAGGGACCGAGGTGTTGGAAAGCCAAAGCCCCAGGCTGAGGAACAGAGCGTAACTCGCCAAAGGATGCGGACAACTGACAATTTTAAGAAATGGGTGAGCAAAGGAGGTGGTTCCCTTCATATGACCGCAGTCTGAAATTGGGCAGAGAGGCTGCCAGGTAATGGGAATAGGAAACGGGTCTGACTGCACTTTGGGTGAAAAACCGCTCCTGAGCCAGAGCTGTTAGAGCGGGGTCCCGGAACGGGCACCCTTCAGGGGTCCTCTGCAGCTGGCACACCTAACGGGGGGTGATGCACCGGCCCCCAGGAGGACAGACATCACGGAGTTTTGCTACACCGCCACCGTCTACTCTCTAAAAACGTTCCCGACTACACGCGCGGGGCAAATCGGACGAGATTTTTCACCCCAGAAAACCAAACCGCCAAGTGACGGCACAGCCCCGCCGCTGCCCCTGTCCGCACCGCCGCCAGAACCCGTCCCGTTCGGCCGCCTGCCCCCGGGGCCGCGCCCGAGCAGCGGTACCTGCGGGCGGCCCTGCCCCGCTGCACCGCCCCACCGGGGCGCCCCGGGAGGCGGCGGGGGTCGGGACCGGGCCCGCACCCACTGCCGGAAACTCGCTGCGGGCAAAAAGTAACTTCCACGCACACCCGTGGGCTAGCCAAGCGCTCTGCCCGCGGAGCGCCCGTCCTCTCCGGGACAACGGCTCTGCAGCCGAGCCCCCCCCGCTCCCCAGGCAATAAATCAGCACCAGTGTCAGGTTTCTGCTTCGCTCGCACCTCCCGGGCAGAAACGGTCGCCCCCCGCCGCTGCATCCCCCCCTCACCATCCCCCCCGGGGAGCGCAGCAGGTTAGCGGCCGGTGCGCGGGCTCCACGCACAAAAAAAAAAAAAAATTAAAGGAAAAAAAAAAAAAGAGAAAAAAATTTAAAAAAAACCCCAAAACCTCCCCCCAGGCCCCAAGCAGCCCTACGCGGTGCCTACCTTCGCCTCGGCGTGCAGCAGCCCCTGCGCCTCAGTGCGGGAGCAGCAGGACAGGCGGGGGTAGAGGCCGCGGCACATCGCCTCCCCGCCGCCCGGGGCCTCCGGGGACAGCACCCGCCGGTCCCGCTTCTTCAGCCGCCTCGGCGGGGTCCCGTTGAGGCACCTTCTCCTCCGGACGCCGCTCTCCCCAAACTTCGCATCCCCCTCGAAGAAGCACAGAGCCACGGCCACCAGCAGCAGCTTAAACGGCAGCATCTTGAGCATCATGCCTGAGGGAGCGTGTGAATGCACCCAAAAAAGGGGGGGGGGCGTGGGGGGGGGGGGGGGGTGGAGGGAGAAGGAGGGGAATCCCACTGACTTTTCTGTGCACTTCAGATCAGGAAACCACCTCCTTCCCCCAGAAGGGGAAAGTCTGGAGGAGAACGGTAACGGTGGCAATCAAAGAGCCTGAGGAGGGGAAGCACTTCGGTCACCCCCGCTGGCAAAAAGGCGTACGCGAGGAGCCGGGAGCGGGGGAGAACGCGCCCCGGGCCCGCGGGAGGATGCTCGGAGCCGGCGGAGCCGTGCCAGTGGCACAGGTTTCAGCAGCTGCCGCGCCGAGGCGCCGAGGCTCGGGGCCGGGCGGGCAGCGGGCGGTGGCAGCCCTTCACTTGTCGTCCCATAGGAAGGGTGTCCCCGAGGTGGGACGGCGGCGGCCGGGCCGGGCGATGCCCCCTCCGCTGCTGCCGGCGGCGGCTGCGGCGCACTAAGGCTCTCATGTTTCGCTCCCTCTTTTCTTCTTCTTTTTAAGCCGCGCGCGGGGAGGTGCTGCCACCGCGCGCCCTGCACGTCACCCGCCGGCACCGGCCGCGCGCGCGGGATCGCCAGAAACCGGCGGCGCCGCGCCCGCGCTCGCGCCCCCCCCCGCCCTCCGTCTCCCTCCCTCAGCCCGCGCGGGAGCGGCGCGAGGCACGCGGCGGTGCCCCTCCCTGTGGCGGGCTCCCGGCGGCGGCGGCCCGGAGGTCACCGCCTCAGTCTTGCTCCCCACCCCCCCCGCCCCTTCCCCCTTTCCCGGTGAAACCGGAGCCAGGGCTCCTCTCCCAGCCGGCCCTGTCGCGGCGGGAACCGGTGGAGCCGCGTCGGTGCCTGGCGGAAGGCGAACGCTGTAGGTGGGTCCCGCTCCCCTCACGGCTGAGACGCCCGGCGGCAGAGCCCCCTCGGCCTGGGTGAGGGGCTGCTTGGCCGTGCCCGCCTGTTGCCCCCGACTCATCCCCGAATGCCAGGGAAGGTTCCAGACGTGCGGGGCCAAGCGCGGGGCGGGCATCGACGGCCACGGGAGAGCGGCGGGCAGTGCTGTCCGCGCCCGGTGGCTTTTTAAGAAGAGCTCCGGCACGGTTCCTTCCACCGAAGGTGCAGCGGGCTGACTCCTTGGTGTCTGCCAGCGCAAAGATGCTCGCACCTCCGTTCTGACCCCGCTAACCGAGACCGGAGCACGACCGGTCGGTAGTGGCGGCAGTCGACGTGGCATGGTACAGGGCCCCACAGGTGGGAAGAAGGAGCTCGGACACAGCCAGGAGGTGTTCGCTCCTTCCCCGGTCAGAGCGGGGAAGTCCTCAGAGGCGGCTGCAGCGTGGGTGCGGCCACAGCCACTGACCTGGGGGGCAAAGGGTGGCTGGACAAACAGAGCCCCAGGTGTATTGGCCAGGGGCTTGCGGGTAAGCCCTGAAATAGAGGGGAAAAAATGGCTTGTACGCAAAGAGCCCCCTTAGGAAGGAGAAAGGGAAAGGAGCATTGCATGGTGTTCTTGATGTGCAGTAGCGTTGTTTCTCAAGCAGCGAGGGCCTGTTACTGTTCTCCTCATGTTTGTTTTTAACTGAAGACAATTAGTCTCTTCAGGTTTACATTTGAACTCTTAAACAGTCCACACTGAACCAAACAGGAAATTGGCATGGACAAACAGTACATGAGATAGATCACTGAGTAGACATAAAGACTGTTTCTTCTCCCTTTAAATTTCTTGAAGGCTGGTGGTTCTTAAACTCATGACCACCACTTGCCTTGCCACTGACTCTCATTTGTCTGAAAATGTTCCCAATCAAGGCTTGAGCTACATCAACATGAATGAGGGAGGCCTCTGGTGCAGCATAGGCCCCTGCACTCAACGTCAGTGAGTGAAATAGGGGTGGCACCCTCAGGATATCAACAGCAGTGGTGATACAGCATCCTTGCTTTGTAGTTTTAGAAAACAGTACTGCTTTGCAATATGTGAACTTGTTCCATGAGCAACCTGACTGGCAGAACTGCAGCAGTGTAGTTACACCACAAGAGCAGTGCTATTTTTATTATTCTGTATTATTATATAGGTTATTTTGAAATAAAAGTGAGTCTGGTATAAAGCAGAATAACAATATCAGAATAAAGTCACTTTTATTTGCAAGCAGACTCCTTACAGAGGGTTACACTGGCAGAATTGTAGCGGCAAAAGGACACAGCTGGAGGTCTGTATGTCTTTCCCTGTGTAGACAGGTGCTCATACTTTACAAGTACACTGCATACTTCTGCCCTGCATGTCCTTTACTGGGGCGGGAAACTGGAGCTCAGTGGAAAGAAGTGACTGTGGGGCAGATAGCCGCTTGAAAAAACAAGTGTTCAGTCAAGGTTTCTGTTGAGCAGTTGTGGCCCGGTCCTCACAGCTCCTGTCTCGCTGAAGGAGAGAGGAAGTGAGGAATATAAATCTATATGATCAAAGTAATACAGCTATTAGGAAATAACCTTTCTTCCTCCTTCAAGTACTGCCTGCACAAATATCCGTTTCTATGTATACCTGTACCAGTTCTCAGAGGAGGTGAGTTTGAGGTGTGTGAATTAAATAGAGAATGATTTCCCGAAATGGGATCTAGATCAAGTTGCCAAAGTAGGAAAGAGCTGACAGTTTGTGGAGGTCAGTTTCGACATCGAAATATTACACAGACCTATGATGGAGACAGTTCCCAGAAATTCTGTGGAATGTACTGTTGACCTTGTATAATATAAAGTGCTCAAAACTTCAAGCTCTGTAGTGATAGAGTGATAGAAATATGTATGGACAAGACTTGAAGGAGACTGAATGTTTTTTAAAGCCTGTGAATAGAAATTGCTGATTCTTGAGGTTTTGTGCAAGAAGACCTGATTTAATCTTATGTTCCTTTCCACACTTTAAAAGTACATGATGACTTCTTTAACAAAGTATTTTTTTCAAGCTGGTTGATACAGGATTTTATTTATAAACCTTTTTAATAATGCAAAGTTAAGGTCAGTATTACTGTATGAGTCCAGAGTGTCAACTTCAGGTGACTTCCACCCTCTGATAAACAGAAAAAAGGGAATACTTATGAAGTAAGAATGTACACATAGGAAATATAGTTAATAAACACATCATTTTTTTAGGGCAACCTGGATTCCATCATATGAAGATTGTTACTAGAAATGATTAATCATGGTGATGCCTTAAGTGAGCTGAATAAATTCTGTAATTTGTTCAGAGTATATAGGATGTATATGAGAATCTTTGGGTTACAATGCAATTATGTGTGAAAGGGTTAGAAAGTTTTAAAAAAGGAAGCTATTGCTGCAGTGTTTGAATGTTGCTAGATTTTCTTCTAGTTTTGCCTAGGAGATAAGCAGACTGTGCTTATTTATACCCTTCAAAGAGTGTAAGGCTGATTATGGCATGCACTTAAACTTACTATTTCTCAGATGATTTTATGTTTGTTCTCAGTTATATTTTGCAAGGGAATTTAATTGCACTGAGAAACCTGCTTTAAGGTTTAATGTTAGTGAGTTCCTCAGTAGTTTGAACAGGAGACGAAATGTGTAGCCACATGTAGCAGCTAGTGTCAGTTTTGGGAAATACATGAGTTTGCAGGTAGGAGCAGAAGCTGGTCAAAGTGATCTCATAGCATCAGGTTTGATGGAAGCAAACAGTAGCATCTGATTATTGCTAAACTCCCAACAGGTGTTGACTGACAGCACACCTTTACATAATCTTGTGACTGACAGAAGAACTTAACATGGGGTCACCTCACTCTTACAGCTGAGCCCATGCAGTACGAGAAGTGTCTTCTCAGCAGTGCTATCAGGGCTAAATTCCATCCTTCCACGGTGGTGGCAAATACCTGGCATGTCATGAAAAGGAATGTTGTGGTGTTGGAGCAGGCTAGGAGACAAACCAATGCTCACTTTAATCTAAGGAATTATTTAAGGTACTAGTACAGGAAGATCACCCCTCTGTATCAGGGACACTTCACTAGGTGAATCAGGTGGACTTCAGCTCCTGGAGAGTGGCTCTGCTTTTGTTTTAGCTGGCATTTGAGTTGAACTTCCGAAACACACTTTTGTCTTGTCATTTATTTTGTTAGCAGAAAAAAGGTTTCTTTTTTTTCAAAACCGCTTCCTTGTCAGATGAAATGAATCTCTCTGTATCTCATCATGGTTACACTTTTCATTGAGTCCGTTGTAACATTATACTTGTTATTTTGAGCACTCTTCCTACCTATACTGTGCGATGAGTTGTGAAGTCAATGGTTCTACTTTATTTCTCAGTTTTAGGTAGTCCTGCAAGGAGCAGGGAGTTGGACTTGATGATCCTTATGGGTCACTTCCAACTTGACATATTCTATGATTTTATGATTCTGTGTTCTTGTTGGCATCACTCTGGGTCATAGATCAGTGCGAAACACTCAGTCATGGATTCTCCACTGTAGATGCTCGAAATAAGGTTTCCATTTCCAGATTCCATTATGGGAAAAGGCCTTTAATTTTGAATTTCACATGTTTCATTTAGAAAGGAAAGTAGAAAAATCTTTCTAAGGTAGCCAGATAGTTTATTTAAATTACTTCAAAGCAAAACTGAGTTTGGGAGTCCAAGCTCTGAGGCATCTGCCTCAGCTGTGGCTCCTGAAGTGTAAAGGTCCCACTTTCCTGTGTTCTGTCAGCTAGATGAACAGAGACCCAGGAATCTGGAAATTTGACATGGGAACTTGAGCAGGAATCTCAAGGTTTGACAGTCTGTGCTTCTGGCTTTTTTTGGGTGAAAGCCCGACTGTCCTGAGACTCCTATTAGAAGTGGAGAGTTTTTTCTGGCTCTCTGCTGCATCACTGGGGCTAGGGTTCCTGTGGCTTCAAGGCAGAGAACTGGTGTATCAGGAAACCCTGACTCCCGGACAGTCTTTGTGGCAGGAGTTCCCCATAGCTGTGAACTTTGCAAGTCCATTCACTGTAGCAGCTCCTCTGGTAATGAAGAAGGAGAACCGCTGGAATGGTTTCATTAAAGCGTCCTGTGGTTAGTCAGAAGTTTATAAAACCATTATATTTTTGCTTATATTTCTGTTCGTGATGTAACAGAATTTTTCAGTTTGGTCAGAACATTTCTGGTTGGTTCTATCCACCATATACTATAGCCCACATCATTTCAAGGGGTTGAGAATAACAGGTTGCTTGTCTTTGCATACCACAAATACGAGGTGTGAAAGCTGGTATAACATGAATGAACAGGAGTTGTTAGGATATTTTTTATGGGAAAATAGGTGCCCAGACAGTCACAGACAGGTTTTTAGGGTATGTCTTTACCACAGAGTTCCCCATGGCTCTTAGAAATCCTCTCACCCAGCTGAAGCCACCTGGACCATTCGGGACTATAAACTAATGTGTCTGCTCTCTAAGCATGACTTCAAAAAAACCTAAGTCCTGTCTGGGTACAAAAGCAGTATTGGGCTGATGTTAACTCCACTTGATTGGCCCATCAGGGAATATGAACTGCAGATTATTTTAGCACACCATGTCAGCTGCTAACACAAACCTTCGATTACGTGTGTTCAATTTTGCAATATGGGCTAGGCTAACTAGAAGGCAGATAAAGCAAACCATTTTGTGAGGGAATGAAGACTCAAGAGGCCTTCTTGCCTATGGTCTGCATACTTTCACTACCTGCTGTAATTCACCTCAACAGTGTGTCTCTATTTATGTGTGTTGCAGAAAGACAAAGGAAGCTGCTGTGTGAAGATCTTTCTTTCTTACTAGGGACTGCAGTAATCCCACTGCCTACTGCAGTGTACCAGTCATGTGTGTGCTCTCCCTTGCTCTAGTGTTTGAAGTATCCTTAACTTGCTGTAGGAACAATTTGTATAAGGTGCCATGAAGGAAACTTGGAAATGCTTGTAATAGTTATCAAAGGAATAAAGGTCTTTCTGCATAAATGATACTGTGCATGCCAGAACTAAAAAATGGGACTAAATATTTGTGTTTAGTATTCTTTGTTGCCTGTTAAATGTGAGGATGGAAGTTGTAGCCCAGCAGTGTTAAAACCAAGCAGTCATGAAGCTCTGCTCTGAGCTGCTCAATGACTGGGATGTCAGATAGGATTCCACAGATTTTCTCTGTGTTGATGCAGGGCACGTGCATTTCACTCGGTTACATTAATCAGTGCGAGTCAATTCATATTTGATATGGGAGCTTCGGGAAATTCTTCATAGTAGATTTTGTATAATATTTGCTAAGGCACCATGTACAGCATTGCTGCATATAGAGCATATATGCTGTATTAACTGCTATTCGAGCCTACTTTCCAAACAGTAAAGTACATTTCTCCAACAGGTGGATAATAACAATGAAGTCAGCAACCATTGTCATGTATTTTCCTAGAACAGCATGTGTCTAATTCGTATGTGCAATGTAGCTTTCAGAAAGCTATATCTAATTCAGTAGCATAATTTATCTTTCAGAAAGTAGGGCATTCATCTCAAATATATAGGCTCCTCGACATATCCTTCTCGGATACTACCAAGTGCCCTGGCATATGGAGGAAAGCACCAGTGTACCTAACAGTCACTCTCAGACACATGCTAACAGCATGCTCAAAATCAGTCGTTTTGGCCTGTGTTAAATGACTTCAGAATGGTGCCGAAAGCTGCCTCACGCTTCTGGCATCACACATGCTTCTGCAGCCTCATGTGCACTTCTAGGCTGTCTTCTCTGTGCCAGTGTAAGGCATACATAGCACCATCGTTTTGAGGTGTCTGTTTAGCCGGCACTGACCTGCAGTTACAAATTTTACCCTTAGTAACTTTTTCTGTCTTGCTTCCCTGAAGGGACATTTGGAGCATTGTGTTAGCAGCCTAAATCCTGACCAAATGAGTCTGGATAGGATTAAAGCTATAGTCTGAGTCCCAGTCATGCAAAGAAGAAGTTGGAAGAAGCAGGTGATTTTGTAAACAGCTAGTTCTTACAGAGGCTGTTTTTTGGGAACCCATCATTGAAGTGACTGAGTTTGGCCTCCTTCACTCTCCTGGGATGCACAGCAGATTTCAAGCATGTGGATCTTAGATTATTTTCAATAGTCAACCTTTAACTAAAAAGTGGTGCTCAACTTCACTGTAATTAAAATGGAATGTAGACACCAGTTTGGCTAGGAATTTAGGATGTGGTCATAAAGCTACTTTATTCACCTGGAGCACTGTCAAACCGCCAGGTTTTGGGACTCCCTGGTTCTGCAGGCTGATACTGTTTTACCAAGAATGTGATCTTCAAAGACAGATTGGACCGTGTATGTTCTTCTAAACCTCGAGATGAAGAGTCCATTAACTTTGGTGAGAAATAAATCTAAGTAGGTGGTAGGTTCACACGCAGGTGGCAATGTGTGAATCATTTCTTTCATTTGACTGTAAGATGTAAGAACAAAGAAGATCCTTGGATAAAGATGTAAACTGATGTGGATGCCAGATGAACTTTGACTGAACTTAAGGCTGAACTGTATTTTAAAAAATAAATAAATAATCCAGGATAAGGAGGCACAATAGCAGATGCTGGAACCATCTGTTCGTGGACAGCTCTAATAGAAAACTTCTTCTAGTCTCTTGTGTGTTTCGCCATTAGGTAGTGGTATTCTCTGTATGAATGTGGTCTGCCTGTGGTGAGATATGAAGAATAATGTCCCTGATCTCTAGGTGAGTTGTCCTCAGTCCCAGAACTTTTACATGCAGCCTGGCTTCTACAGCATTTGAAATTCTGTGTATAATCTAGTGACTGAGGTAAGCACTCCATCCTAACCTTGAGGCATGTATTACCATCACTATCAAATGAACTTTAAAGATGAGCTGTACTGCTCCATATAATTTGTTACAGATGTGAGGGAATCCCTAATTTCCCAAGGAATGGTCACTGCAGACTAGATGTTGTTTGGATGAGGTAAACAGGCTGCAGTTAACCCTTGCTGGAGAGGTTAGGTTCTGATTCTGACAGAAACAGGATTTGAAGTGGTCACGATTCCAGCATTTTAACCTTTTCTGCTCTCCATGTGATTTTTGATAGTAGGGCCTAAATGATTATTTAAAACTGGAATCATGGTGTTCCAGGGATGGCAAAAGTTACAGACTACTTTCTATGTCTGGCACAGATTAGTAGGTAGAGGTCACCACTCAGATATGATATAGCAGTCAGTGGATTAAGTGTTGAGTTCCATAAAGGATGATAATCAAGACCAATTTTTCAGACCCTGCCACTGGAATAATGATATTTACTGATTTTTAATACGGAAATATATCGGTTGCAGGACAGTGTATACAGCATGGACTAGTTTTTGAATTTTGCTAGCAAATCAGTCAAGTATGGGTGGGAGTCAAGTGAGTTTCTACTACCATTCGACATTTTTTGGAAAGTCAAGGGTCAGTTGGTTGTTCACGAGGGAATACTTTGTTTCAGCAGTCATTTTTTTCTAATATAAAGATACTGAGATACTAGCACAGTACTTTCAGTGGAAGTGTTTATGATAAACTTATCTGAATATACGTAATGGAGGAAGGCCCTGAAGGCATTCGAATCTTGTGCCTCTGGCAGCTTGAAGGAGCAGAGGGGCTGTGTGGGCTGTTCTCTCTGGACCTATGTTTTTTTATATAACCTCACACCGAATGTTCAGTTCTTCTGGGAGGCTTGTGTATCGCTCCACCAAGCATGGCTTTCCAAAGGGTTTGAACTTTAACACCAAGAGCACTTGTATGTCTCAGGAGTAGGTAATCTGTACAGACAAAACTTCAGGAAACACTTCTAAGTGACAGCTGTATGTTCCCTAAGAGTGCTGTTGTACCAAGAAATCGATGAACTAGTCTGGAAGTCTGCAGAATGAAATTGTTTTGACAGAGCTGAGTGGACAGGTAATAATTCTAAAGTTTCCAGTATTTTTGGGTAAGAGACAAGAGTTTTAAAAATAATTTTTAACTTTCTGTTAAAAATGTGATTTCAAGCAGGTTACATAGTAATTATGTTATTTATCTTTCTGGTTTTCTACAGGGAGAGAGTCATACAGGGTACAGATAGAAAAAGAACTTGATGCAGAAACAGTCCTGTGCTTCTCTTTGTTCTTACTGATCCTTAGTTTAGAGATTTCTCAAATAGGATTCCGCCCTGTATCTTGAGATCCACCAGCCAATAGGATGAGGTGGAATTTTGAAAAGATGTAAATGTCTTAATTATGATTTTTCACATCCTTTCTCAAAGTAAGCAGCAATTCACCCATTGATGGGCATAGCTAAGTAAAGATCCTTTTATTTGAAGAAAATAAATGTTTATGAATAAAAGGAAAATGAGGCTAGCACTGAAAAACAGAAGAAAACCCAGATAATTAATGATAAAATAGAGAAGAAAAGGTGAATAATTAAAAGGTTCTTTCAGATATGCTTTATCCTCTCTGTTGTGGCTTGATCTAGAGCCCATTGAACAGGTTCCCCTAAATGTATCAGTTCTCTCTTGATCATCCCCTTATTATGTGCATACTTCTATCCTGGGCCTGAACTTCGGCATTACATTACCTTGGTAATTTATTTCTTATGCAAAGATGTTAGCTAGTTATGTATGCAGTATCTGTTTACTTACATACTTTTGTTTATTTTTATACTTCTGTTATTAATATTACACTAATATGGAATATTTTCAGTCATGCATTGATAGGAAAATAAAATCGGGTCACGTATCACTGAATTTTTGAACAGTTGAGGAAGTCGTGGTTTCTGGGTAGCTCTGAAACAGAAGCTATTGAATGTATTCTGATTCTTACTTGAGAAACCACTTGTTTTTAAATCTTTCTTAGAGAAATATGTCCATTTCAGTAATCTTACTTGTCCAATGCACACAATATTTACATGCTTGTTTGAAGAGTATTGTGAAAATGCAGAGCACTTCAAAAGTGCTAAGTACTGTTTATAATAGGAAATTTTTCTTGCATTCCAAAACTACCTAAGATCTTCTTGGCAAATTATTTAACCAGGCTGCACTGGAGCTTTCTGTAGTGTTTAAGTGACGATAATGTTTCATTGCTTCATTTGGCATGTAAGATATATTCATTGTGTATGGCAGTCCACAAACTAGAAAAGAGCTGTAACACTGTGATTTATTTTATTAAATTATTATATGTGATAAACATGCATTTTTCATTGGTATCAAGTGCTCTGAATAACTGTTTTAGTGTAAAGCAGCAAAAATGGAGAGATCTCATGCACCATCATGCAGCTTTAATGCTTTATGAGTCTGCATATTCATAAACATTGTGGAATATTTATTATTGACCTGATGGAAAAGAACTGAGGTTCTGTTGGATCAGCCTGTGTCAGAAGGACGTGAATACTCAAATATTCCTGTTCAGGTGAATGATAAACCCCCCTTCTTTTTCATAGTTATAGTTTTACATTTTCAAAACATGTAGTCTGGAGCTGCAATTTTCTGAATTTGCTTTGCTTGTGGAAATACAGCTTTGCAAAGATCTGTATTGGTTGATACTGTGATTTTGTTTACATAGCTGGAGAAAGGAGACAATTGGAAATGATGATGTCACTGTTTTACAGGTAGCCAATACCCTTGGCTGCATGAATTTTGGCTGAGATGGTGAGGAGTGCTGCAACCCAAGTACGATTCCATCGCCAACTCCATCGATGTTTCATACTGAGAATGGGTAATTAGTTTTCACTAAATAACTTTAGTTGACACTCAAAAATATAGAACACTATTTGCAGGATCTATATTGAGTTTCTGGTACAATGTGCATCAAAATTAATTTTATTTTCACATGGTGTCATGAATCAAAACAGTGTCTGAATCACCTAGCTTTTGGAAGTTCACTGACCACAGTGATGATGCTGGAATGACACACATAATGAAATAGAAAGCTGAATACAATTATTTTAAGAACCTTTATGGTTTAAGTTGGTTTAATATATCTCTAGTCTTTTGTTTTAAGCCCCTTGGAAGTTAATTTTCCGTATGTGTTTTATATGTACTTATAAGTTGCCCTGCACAGTTGCAATCTATATTTGATTTTGTAATCTAATTCATGTTACAGTAGTCTATACAGTAATATTAGAGTAAATTTTAAAGAAACTATGGAAATATAAAGATGGTAGAAGAAATATTTATTAGAATAGTGTTGTATATGAAGAAAATGCATGGTTCTTTCTATTATTAAATACCTGTAAATAGCAATTGAAACTTGTTGAATTCTGGTGTGAACTCTAAGCTCTAGTTAATATTCAGAATGGTATTTTCCTGCTTTTGTCCTATGAGTAAGTAAATGAGTAAATATTGCATATTATTGGGAAAAAAAAAAAAGGTAAATGTTAAATTAATAGATTGATTAAGATCTAGACAACCAAGAAGTAAATTAATATAAATTTTAAATTAGGGAAAGGAAAACGTAGCCCATTCTCTAAGAGACTGAAAATTTCTATGTTATTGAAAAATGTTAAGCTTTTGAAGTGTCCATGCTCTAACAATTAAAGAAGTAAAAATAGCTGAGCTTCATAAAAAACAGTAGCATATTTGCCAAAACCTGTAGCAGAGGCAGATTTTTGTCCTTTTTTTTTTGACCTAGTGCTGTTTCACCTGTAAACTTAAGAGCTTTGGTACACAAGCACAATCACCGAGAGATCATTTCTATGGTGCCTCTTAGAGAAAGCTGCCTAAAAAAGTGCCAACTTAGAGATGCTATGGAAATACCTAAGATTCTGACTGTGTTGCTGGCCTTAACCATAGGGAGAGTTCACCAAATCCAAAGAACTTTAAAAGTGATACTTCTGCAGTCTGCTGTCGTGGATGCTTCGCATTCCATGTGTCCTGCAGGAAAGGAATATCTTTTTCTTTGTTGTGCTGTTGTTGTTTCCCTCCTCTGCACCCCCTCCCCATAACCAAGTGTTACTCAGTGGAATTCACCTTGCAGAACAGGAAGCCTTTTTAAGGCCCCCAGTCTGCTGCACAAACATGTGCTGCATATGTTGTTTTGGTTAGCAGTTCAAGTATCCTAGCAAGTCCTACTTAATAATCTATCTGATAAGGCTTGATTGTGCTTCACTGTGTTTAAATTTTTGGGGGAACTGTTTAGATAATGAAAGTACTCCAGTGCCTGCATTTGTGTAAATCTCCAAAATTAGAAGACACAGCCCAAAGGGACTGCATATTGCAGTATTTTACTTAACATCTCAAAATTAGCATACACAATACATTGTGTAAATAATATGTGTTTATACTTTTTTCTGTATTATGTTTTGTTGGTGTGAGTGTTAAATGGAGTGGTGAAAAAGCAGTTTCATAGCTCTTTGCAGTAACAGGACCTGCAGAAGGAAAAAGTAAGATATAAATCACCTAGGTTTTATCCTGGCAGTAGAGGGTTTGGTCCTGTATTTTTTTGAGAGATTCTTCTGACTTTTCCAGCTTTAAACAGTACTAGAAAATTGTAGGTGGTGCTATTTCTCTTTGGCATTATGTTTCCATTAAATAATATATATGGAAAATAATGTATCCTCACAGACTTACAGCATCTTATCTCCATCTGGAAAAAATATCTGCATTAAATCTTAAGAACTGATCCTGGATTACTGTTAAAGTATTATTGTTGTTGTTGTTGTTATACAGTAACTTTCTCCTATCTGATTGCTCATGCTTATGCAGTACAAATGGTAGAATACAAACTTCTGTTAGGTACTTGGCCTGAGTCTTAGTATCTCAAAGCTATTGCTTAAAGGAAAAGAAATTTTAAGCTACAGACCATAGCTGCTGCAACAAATAAGGAATTCCAAAGGAGGTTACAGGAACCTTGTTGAAGTTAACATGTTTCAGACATTTGAAATCCCATACTTCTGGACACATTCCTTTAGCTTACATAGAAGATATCTATTGGTTCTAGTGATAGTGTTGTTGTAGCTGTGGTTGTTTAGTGGTTTTTGTTTAAATATAAGTCTTTCTTTCCCTTCTGCCCTGGCATTATTTTCACTATTCCTAGTGTTTTTACTGAAATTCATCATTTTGATAATTTTAACTGGACAATTCTGTTTCATGTACTTACGGCACTTCATGTGAAACTGTTCTGCCTTCATTTCCTGTTTATTTTTAGTTGCTAATTTTCAGACTTTTTCCATCCCCTTGGGTTTTTTAAAATCCTGTTTGGTACAAACCAGGGTGGTCCAACTGGCAGCCCAAGGAACAGTTCCATCTGGCCTGCTGCATTTGCCAAGGAGGAGCTTGGAAATGCCTGTAAGGGCATGCACTGCCCTCAGAAACAAATATTACCTATTGCTTGGATACATAACCATGCTTAAAGCCCAACTGTTGTGCCATGTCCACCCAGGAAGGGAGACTGGCACTAGACATCCTTTTTTCTGAGCATAGCCAGGTGTCTAGAGGGACTAGTTGTCCTTTCAAAACAATTTTCAAAGAGAATGCTACAAGTGGAAGCTAGCACTTGTCCCTAAAAAAGGCTAGGCCACTGTTGTTTTTCCTGGTTAGATTGAGAAATTAATAGACAGAGTGACAGGAAAACTGCTTATGCTCCAGGACAGTTGGAGCTAATTAGAATTTTAATATCAACTTCAACAAAGCTGATGTTATTAATTCATGGTATTGGTGCTGGCTTTGCATCTGACTTCCATAAGTGCCCTCTGTCAAGTCACTATATCTTTTTCCCTTATTCAAGATGAGCATAATGATAATAGCCAAAGACCATGCATTAAAAGGACCATAAGAACAATGTAATTTCAAAGGATTTCATTTGGCTGCTTCTCACTTTTCTTTTTGTGGGAGAATATGCTACCTTCAGATGCACACGGGTTCCTCACTTGAAATCAGTGCATCTGCCAACATGCAATTCCTCATAAGAAATTATCTCAAAAGCTGAGTTTATCCCACGTAGTCCATTATGTTGTACAATAATAGCCTTTCTGCAGCAAAATGAGCCCAACTAAGCATGAGGTCTAACCAGTGCCTCATAAAACAAGAATATCACATCTTTTGATATGTATTCCATTTCCATTAAAAATATTCATAATGTTTAGCAGGAATGGGGTAGAATACAGTTTGGCAAAAGGCTGAAGTGAGCAATCAGGAGCAATACAGCCAAGTGTACATTTACTGTTACCATAGACCATTATGTGGTGACAGCAGAGCTCTGCTAGTTTTAGTATCCTTATTCAATACACCATAGGACATAGAGTTATCAAAGAGCGTATAGTAGAAAAAAAACCCACCATAATACAATGTCTTAGTTTTATGCTAATGCCTTTTAGCATCCTGCTTACCTTTTAAATTGTAGAGAAACACACCAGATTAATGTTCATAACTTACAACCCCTTTCGTGTTTAGAGTGTACAAGCAGCACAACTGCTCTCTTCACTCTGTACTCATTTATTTTAAAATATTTCTTCTGTTTGTTGTCCTAGGCCCTCTACGCTGGTCTGTGGTGTTCCCCATTATATCGTGCATCTCCAATTTTGGTTAAAAACACCCCTTATGTGAGACAGATCATCTCCCCAGGGCTTTTTTTTTTTTGGTCTTGATTAATCTGCTTTGTTTTCTGCCTCCTCTTTGTCTGTTCTTTCTTATTGTCTACTCTTTATGCTATCTATAGTTATGCTGTTTTCCCCAAGTCTTTCTTTTCTATTTCTTCTTTTCCTCTTTAATGCTCTGCTCTTTTTTCACACTGATTTGCCCCTGTCTTCCTTTGATGCTCCTCCCTCTGCCAGTTTTCTCCCCATATCCTTCAGCCTGTTTTTTCCCTTTTCTTTCTGCTCTGTTCACTTTACTGCACTATCCTACACCCCTCTTTGTTTTCCTTTCTCTTCCCTAATTGTCTTACATTTGGGAGATGACTGATGACAGAAAAGAAGGGAAGACAACAGCTGAAGGAATTAAGACATAGGCTAACTTTCAGAGAAGAGTTTTGTTCAGGAATAAATAATTGAATTGATGGCTTAAACAAGAACAACAACAAAAAAAAGCCTGATTATTTATGTCTCATTATTCATTAGTGAAAGTGAGTTTTACTTGAAAATTATAGTCAGCAATGTTGTAGAAGGACAATATGACAGCATACTTAAAAATAGATAAAGCTTGAGTAGAGGCAGAATATAGTTATTAAATATATACTTATTAAGCATTTGTAGGGCGCATGTCACTGGAACTGTTTGTGGAAAAAGAAATGGAGGATAAGGAGAGGCTAGTGAAAGGAATAAATACAGAAATGAGATGAGGAAACTATGCAGTCATACATGAAGTATGAAAAGATGGTGAATCAGAGGCAATAAAGACCTGCATCAAGTATTTGGAGCAAGTTGAAAAACAGAAAAAGTAGCACAGAACTGAGAACAAGCAATGATTATTCTAGATGGAAAAAACAGGAGCACTGAAAATGGCAGCAGAACCAGCTTACTGAGGGTACCAGACACACACTAGTCATTAAAGTAATTTTGAGCAGGACGCAAAACTATCTGGATAAAACAATGAAGTGCTAGGAAGCCAATGGGTTTCAAAGAGAATATGGTTTATACTGATTAAATTCTTCCTTGTCTGGATGACAGAAAGTGCTCAACTAGAGGAATTTGTGTCATAATTACCCATTGGACAGTGGTTTGTCAAAATTTTACATTTTATTGGTGATAGTATCCAAAGTTTTTGTCTAGGTTTTGCTCCTTGTGTTCATGTTTTCTAAAGCAATTTATTCTCAGAGTTCTTACTGTGAAGTCAGAGCCAGAGGCAGAAACTAGCCAGTCACTGGCATAGCTGGAGTAGCAGTCCTATAAACATGTCACAAGCTTTTCAATTGCAATATGTGCAAGGACTCAATTTCCAAAATAGAAGATCATTGTAGTCACTTTGTCAGCATTACTAAAATGCTACTCACCCCTCATTGGCAGTCAAAGATTATGACTGGGTGATGTGTATTATAACAGTGTATTTCTTGTTGAAAACCTGATAGTAGTACCAATGAATCCTCTGTAGTTTCCCAGCATGGTGAATAAGTGGATAGCATAAGCTTGAGGCCAGAACATTTTTCTGCTTCCAAAGTCATGTTTCCTGGAAGTACTATGCTAGGAAATGCTATCACGCACCTAAGTACCGTGAGTTGTGTTAAATTAAGGTGAAGGAAGCATATCCTTAACTAAAACATCAACAAGATATGCAACATTTTACAAAAATTAGATTAGAAGTGGCCAACGTCTTCAGCAAGGGCAAATCTTCACCAAGGACAAATTGTGCATAATCTTGTGGTCTTCAATGATGAAGTAACTGCATCAGTGGACAAGGGAAGAGCTATCAGTGTCATCTATCTGGACTTCTATAAGGCCTTTGACATGGCCCCCCACAACATTCTTGTCTCTAAATTGGAGAGATGTGGATTTGATGGATGGACTATGAGATGGATAAGGAATTTCCTGACTGCATCCAGAGAGTTACAGTCAATGGCTCAATGTCCAAATGTTAACCAACAACTAGCGGTGCCCCTCAAGGGTCTGTACTGGGAGCAATACTGTTTGATATCTTCATTAATGACATAGATAGGGATATTGAGTGCTCCCTCAGCAAGTTGTGGATGACACCAGGCTGAGTGATACAGCTGATATGCTAGAGGGAAAGGATGCCCTCCAGAGAGACCTTGAGGGTTGGGCCCATATGAGCCTCATAAAGTTCAACAAAACCAAGTGCAAGGTCCTGCCCCTGGGTTGGGGCAATCCCTAGTATCGGTACAGACTGGGTGATGAACTGACTGAGAGCAGCCCTGCAGAGCAGGACTTGGGGGTACTGGTGGATGAAAAATTATATATGAGCTGGCAGAGTACACTTGCATCCCAGAAAGCTGGTTGTATCCTGGGCTGCATACAAAAAATCATGGCCAGTAGGATGGGGTAGGTGACTCTCTCCCTCTACTCCACTCTCATGAGACCTCACCTGGAGTACTGCATCCAGTTGAAGGGCATGGACCTGTTAGAGCAGGACCAGAGGAGAGCTGCAAAAATTATCAAAGGACTGGAACACCTCTCGTGTGAAGACAAGGTGAGAGAGTTGGGATTGTTCAGCCTGGAGGAGGCTCCAGGGAGACCTTACTGCAGTCTTTCAAAACTTTAAGGGGGCTTATAAGAAAGACAGAGAGGGACTGTTTACCAGGGCCTGTAGTGACAGGACAAGGGGTAATAGTTCTAAACTGAAAGAGGGTAGATTTAGATTGCATGTAGGGAGGAAATTGTTTACAATGTAGGTGGTGAGACACTGGAACAGGTTAGTCAGAGAAGTTGTGGATGCCCCCACTCTGAAAGTGTCCAGTGTTACGTTGGTCAGGGCTTTGAGCAACCTGATCTAGTGAAAGATGTCTGTGCCCACAGCAGGCGGGTTGGACTATATGTTCTTTAAAAGGTCCCTTCAAACCCAAACCATTCTATGATTCTATGAAAACCCAACTTACAAAGACAGAAAGAAAGACAACACAAAATACTGTAGCCTACGCTCATTGTGTCCATGGGGTTTATACATAAAGAATGAAGAATAAGAAATGTTTTACATGCTAATTGTTTTCAACTATTGTCTCCAGAATGAGAAAAATAAAATAGATAAAAATGTTTTCTTTATTAAATACAAAGGAACATTTTATCTGGGAAAAGATTGCATATTACAGGTTTGTTACAGTAGTGTTATTTTAACATGTGAATGATTAATTCTTATAGCAATTTAGAGACAATAAGGGAAAAAGAACAGGCAGTACTGTACTTTGAATAGTTATGGGCACACTATCTCCAGTCTTGTCAGTTGCAGTAGGCATACATTGTCTGACTGAGCCATGCCTGTATGTCTCTTATTACTGTAATGTATATACCTGAACAATTTTCATGACAAGTTGATCTATTCAAGTCAATAGCCACTTGACAAAAGAAAAAAAAAACCTTCCTTAGCTTCCAAGCCATAAAGCGATTGGGGCAAGTAGGACAGAGAATGGTTACAATGGCCCTTGGATGTCAATGCTATTTTGTCCCCTTCCTTGCTGTGCATTAACTTTTATTTGAGGGTATAGAGAGAGTGAAAATTACTCCAGCATGGCATTGTAATCTTTTTTACAGATATAAATGAAGTAAAAGAAGATGAGCAAAATGTAGACTCATCCTTTAGATTTGGGTTTTTTTTATATGGCTTCTGTTACGTAGTCGTAGTTTTAGGAAAGAAATAAAGGGGATTCTGTCCCCCAAGTGAAGCAGATATTTTACTGAGCCAAGTCTGACATTTTTGTTCTTTGTGAGGAAGCAGAGGGAATGCCTATTTATGGTATTTTGCAGCTGCACTGAAGGAAATATTCTCTTCAGATTACGTTGAGTGGCTCCATAGCACACAACGTTTGTGGTCCCTCAGTTGAGCCAAGAGCCATGTAATCAACTATTACGCAAACTGGACGTTAAGAATTTGGTTCTCAGACGTGAAGATAGTCCTTCTTAAGTTTAGCATTCTGTGAATACAGGAGTCTTTGCAAGAAGCAGAATTTACTTCTGTCCAAGTAACATGGGATACTAAATCAGAAAAGCAATAGTATTTGAGGGCACTAGTCTCTTGGCTGCTTCTGAACTGACAGTCCCAAAGGGAGCTGAGGATGTGTGGGTTCCTATAGCTCTACATTCTAGTTCTTAGCAAGCACCTGTTATTTACAGGAATATCAATAAATTCCGGACAATAAGTTCTTTTTAATTAATTCAGGAATCTTTTATCTTCATAGCCTTATTGAGCAGTAGGGTGTTATGGCCCAGAGGGAGCAGTGTCTGTCATTCAGAGCAAGCTTGTCTATCCGTATATGGTACTGTGTTGCTCCAGTTAAATATACCTCAATTGAGTTGACAACATAGCATAGCTTCATGGTTGTATAATCAATGTTTTCCCCTTTTACTTTGTTTGTGACCTCTAGCCAAACCCTGCTTTGAGTAATTAATTTCCATGTGGGATTTTCTGTGCAATTATTGCTATATTAAAAGAATTTCCTTCAAGCAAGATATAATTTATTTTGTAAAATTAGCTGCTTTCTATGCCCCCACAGAAATATCTGTGTACTTGAAACACTGAGAGAGCAAATCCTGTTTTGTCAAAAATGTCTAATCCTCAGAATGTAGGAGACTTTAGGCCTGATTGCTCATATGATTTAGAGCTGCTTGTAGAGCTTGAAGTGTGAAAAAGAGAGCTCTTCTTGACTTATGCTACTGTTGTAAGAATTCAGGTCTTCTGGCAGATTTAAGAGGCAGAACAGTGTCTCAGTAACGCAGCCTTCCATTGCATTAGTTAGACCTTGCTTTCACTTCCCTCGCCTTTCTCTTGACACAGTCTGCTCCCTCAGTGGCTATAGTGCTGATCCTTCCCTCTGGATGTCCTCCTGTTCAGCTCAACACAGACTTTTAAATTCATATTCAGAAGAGAACGCCAATCTTTGATTTTGCTCTGTCCTTCCAGGGCACTGCCTGCCTTCTGGAACAAATGAGGCAGAAGTCTAAGAGCAATTTCCTTATTCAAAGCCTAAGCCTTAATCATTCCCTGAACACTGTACTTCCTGACTATTGAATTGAAGTAGGGCTCCATGACAGAATATATTTGTGTGAAAAAAATTTAATACAGTCATTATGTGTGCAGGAAGCAAAGATTGCACAGGTGAGATTAATGCTGATATGTTCTAAATTTCGAGCAAGACTTTGCAGCATGTATCATATTATATATAGTTTTTAATGTATCATCCTATCTTACAAAGTAGGATACAGTAAACAAAATAAGATCTTCCTGGAAGACAGAATTGTCATTAGGTGGAGTTACACACACTACTACGTTGGTATTAAATAGATATTTTACAGACCTGTAGCACAGACTCTTGCATGTCTCCAAATGAAGTATTTGGCAACAGCCATAAACGATCTTCTCTTTTGTGGGTTGGCCACAGTGTGGAGAAGATGCATGCAGTTTAGCAGTGACTTTCCCAACCGTATACCTACAGCAGAGGAATGCTGAAAATTGAGAACTGTGTGTCCTATTCCAGGTTCTTGTGGGAAGCAGTTTTACTTAGTAGCACTAAATTGTAATTAGAAGTACTAATTAATTTTTTGCACACTTTTCCCACCAGTTTTCCCCTTCTGCTCTTTTCCATTAGCATATCTCACACAGCCAGCAGTATTCTCTGATAGGTTTTTTTCTCCCATCAAGCCTTCCCATCCACCCTTCACTCATTTTTTAATGGGCACTGAGTCTTCCAGCCCAAGTGATTCTTTCTCTGAGCTGTGTGTATAACAAGAAGAACATTGAGAACACAGGAAGGCTGCCTCTTTTCTGTTCCAGTGCCCAGTGCCATAATTGTTTCTGGCAGCCATGAGGAGCTGCTGCAAGGAAAAGCTCTGTTCAGCTCTGGAAGACAAAATGTGAAAACAGACTCCATAAAGGATGTCGCTTGATACCCTCTAACAAGCTTTCATCGAGCACGTGCAAACTCTTGATTTTTGTCAGAAGTTTATAGCTTGTTCAAAGGGGGCGAGACTGCATAGTGACAGTGAAAAGCACCCTGCCAAATTTTAAGTTCTTTCTTCAAAGAAGGAAGGTTGAAGACCCTCTCAGTGACACAGCTTTAAGAATTTTCTAACGTGAGCAGAAACATATAATTAAGCTTCTTTATTGGTTCTTTTGCAGAAATAGGGTTAAATCCATATAATCAAAGTTTGTAATCGTACACAGGTTTAGAAGACTCCTAGAGACAGCATTATTTGCCCAACATTACAGAAAGTTCCAGATTCATCCACAGAAGAGGAGTTTCAAGAAAAAAACTTTCTCTGGGGAAAAAAAAAAGATCAGTGGGAGTTTTTAACATGTGTATCTGACTCTACATGAAATAAAGGTTGTCAGGCCAGCTCTCCATCTGATGTAAAAGTAACATAATTCTGCTAAATACTAGCTGACACTTGGTCTCATTTCAAGAAAGAAATTGAAAAGGAATGACTTAGCCTGCTGTTCAATAAATACAACTGTAAATTAATTCTTACGTAGCAATGGGACCACTTTGCATTCTTTGAAAACTCTTTGGCGATTCATAGTGTGTTCAGCTTCAGTATCTGCTGAGAATGTATTAGATCTTGTGTATGAAGTCCGTCTTTCCTCAAGAGAGCCATGTAGCACTTTTAAAGGATTTGTTAATCCCTTCCATGGTTGAAGACTGTTCTGAAAGCTATCTTTGATAGCTGGGTTTCTTGAGGAATGGTATGAAAGAATTTCAGACAGAATAGAAGAGCAAGTCCCTGCCTATCTGATTAGTAGCTGGGGAGACTCAAAGGACAAATTAACGTTCTAACATCTTCTGCTGGCCATTCTGAAACCAAACTGTCATTCAAGAAGAGACAACAAACAAGAGCCCTGCATAACACAGGTTGAAATGGCAAGACCACTACCTCATCTTCTGTTTCTTCTGGGAACAGTATAGCATTACGGTAGCCTTAAAATGTATGATGGGTGAGAAACGAAGATTACTGAACTCGGCCGCAGTATGACCCTGGGTTTTTTCCTCACACTATGTAAATTGCATCCAAATGTTTGTTATTACCTCCTTTTGCTCGGACTATTTCCTTTTCCCTGTAGTGTCATATTCTTTGCCCTCTAGACTCCAGGTTCAGTCAGCTCAGTGTGCAAATGGTTCAGGAAGTCATGTGAAAGCTACGTGCTCATTACTACCATGTGAATTAGCTCACAGTTCGCTCTCCAGATAATTTGGATAATCAGGTACCTCCCTTTCTCAGGTCCTAAAGGAAAGGTATTGTTTTAGATTGTCTATCATTAATAAGATTATTTATTTTCTGTTTGATTTTGAGATAATTTTAGTGAGTTAAACACTCTTAATTTGAAGAGAGATACTAACTGGATGGAAATATGGCCAGATTCTGATGACTAGCAGCAGCCGCGATCTGTGAATTACTGACGCATATTTTTAATATCTCCCCTTAGTGTAGGAAAGTTCTTCAAATGTTGAAACTGTCTTAAATAATTTAAATTCATATGAGTGGTGAAAATTCTTTGGGTAATAATGTTTATCTGATTTCTTCACTTCCAATTTAATCTAGAATACCTGGAATAGTTGTTAATAGCATGTTGATTTTTTTTTAATATCTTCAACAGTATGGTTTGCATCCTTGTGCTCACATCTTAGAACTGATTAGATTAATATTCTAAGTTACTTAAAATAAATATGGCTTTGTCAAGCAAATGATTACGTTTCTTGACATACCTGGTAATAAGAGCAACCAAAATGCCTATTTTTCCATTTTGTTTCTGTAAAAGCTGTAGGGAGTGATAATATTATTTTCTTTTTCTTTTTCTTTTTTTTTTTGGCTGTAAATACTAGTTCATGAAAACTTTTACTAGGAATGGAGAAGAAGAAAAATGAATGAAAAATATGAAAAATGAAGGGGGCATTGAGTTGCAGAACGCTGTTTGAAATCTCTGTTCTGACTTAAAAATAAAGGCACTGACAACGATGTCTGTCTGCTGTTCTGGATTTTCTCTTCCTTGCTTTTATGTGGAAGAACTTTGAAACTTCTGGGGTTAATTCTGATGTGGAGAAGAAATATTTTTGAGATTTGAAAGTTTCACAGGAAAGGAATTATTTGCCACCCAGCTACAATGTCAAGAAACAGCAAAACAATTGTCAGCAATCATTGTAAGTAATTTCTTGTCCAGGTTTAAAATTCCATGTTCTTACCCACTAAATACTTGGGTTATTAATAGGAGGGTGCCTGTGATTGCTTTACAGAAATGGATCTATTTAGTTGTCCTGGTTTCCCAGGAACAGAACCATGGGCCAGCCATGCAGGCAGGCCATGAGTAGCCCCAAGTCAGGGCAGGGCAGCTGACCCAAGCTGACTCACAGGTGTATCCCACACCAGTTAGATCATGCTCATTATAAAAGGAAGGGGTTTAGTGAAAGTGGGGAGTTCCTCTTCCTGGGGTTCTTTCTTCTTGGCTTTCTGCTACTGCTTATCCTAAGGGTGAGGCTGAGTATAAACATGTTTACTTTATGTTGGTGATTGTCTCAGTTTTGTTATTTTATTAAATCTCTCTCTACTTCAACCCATGGGGCTTATCCCTTTTTTTCTTGATTCCCCGCTCAGCTGTGGAGGGGGCATCAGGTGGTAGAACAACTGCTACAATTTAGCTCTGGGTACAGGCTAAATGTAGACATTAGTCTAATGGTAATGGAGTCTTTATGAATAAGAAATGAAAATTAACATGAAAAGTGTTAGGTAGTACAAGACAGTACATTAAGTTTTTATATGTTTTTTTTTTCTTATTTTTTTCCTTAGAACTATCTCTTTTCTTTCTGCATAATTTGAAGACCTAATATCTCTGTAGTTCAATACGTGTCAAACATGGTTATCTACCTTCTTGCAGAGACAAATAAGCAGCACTGTATCTTACAGCCGTTTGATTCTGGTGGTTTTTATTAATTTCAAGTTCTGCAACAGCTTGTTTTAGGACTTCACTTCAGCCTCTGCACTACCCCTATGAGCCCTCCTTGACTTTGGTCGTATCTTCATCCTTTAGCCAAGCAGAGATCAGGCCTTTCTGTTCTTTCATAGAATCAAGTTGTTTAGCTGGAGGTTTGCTTTACTGTAAATGTTGTAAGGAGGAGTTCTAAAGAGTCTCCTCTTCACCTGCTGTTTTCTTATGCAGCCAAAACGGTCTTTTTTCTTTACAAAGCAATTGTTGAGCTTGTTTAATGTTTAATACTTAGTGTCATAAAATATTCTGAACTGTACTGTTAAAGGGACAGTAGGAAATAAAAGACATGGCCTTGTATTTTACTAATCAAAGGAAGAGATGTGAGAAACCTGTCCCAATTTTAATGGTGATTAGTAGTGCACTGATGTTGGGTACAGTAGGGGAAGAATAATGCTTAGTGTGTTTATAAGCATGAATTATGTGTATGATGTATATATTGGGGATCTTCAAGTGAAAAAGAAATCCTTTTTCCAAGTCTATAGTAGCAGCAACATGGCAAGTGCTGCCAAATCAAAGAAGTCTTGTTAAAGTCAGGCAGGGACAGAGATGTGTAAGTGTAACCTGCACATTCAGTACAATGTAGAGCTACCCAAATACCTGTATAAATAAGCAAGTTTAACAATTGGAAGAAATCTTCCTGGGGAAATACAGAAGTTTTCCAAAAAAGCTAAACTGATCTGTTCCTTCATGGCCATACAGCAGGATAGCTTCTTGTAGCTGGCTTAAAGTGAGCATGGACATCCCTGCACTCTAGTCTTTTTGTACAGACTTATCTGTGATGTAAATTATCAGTGACATACCAGTCCTAAGTGTTACTTTATCACTGTGTAAAAAATAATGCATTACAGGATTACCTCCTGAAAAGGTATAGTAAATAAGTACTTCTAGAACAAAGCATAATTTATTGCATGTTTTGATCAGCAGTCAGGAAGACTTTAAAAACCGGAGTTAATCAGATGCAGAAACTGTTAGCTAAAGCAATTCTTATGAGTCCCTTAAATGACATAACTAGCAGAAAGCTTCTAGCTTGCAAGATTCTTTACCTTTTCTGTTATCAAAGAGAGGCAAAATAAAATTCAACTCCTGGGAAGGATAGCTTTTGACATTTGAAAGTTTTGAAGCTCCTGCCCTATAACTCAGTATTTTTTTGCCCATTTTGTGTTGTTAAAAATACTGTAAGGGTAGGGTCACTGGTTTGTGACTACTTTGAGACCCCTTTTTCTTGTCTTATAATGTCATACATGATTTATGTCACAATCTTTAGTTAGCTACTTAAGGCTGCTTAGTACCAAAATGGCTTTTAATAAATATGACGGAGACTGTCACCTTCTGACAGGAAGCATGTGTCATTGAAATAAAGGCAGTCATACAATAGCTTTAAAAGAGGAGTGCCACAGCTGAACAAGCAGCTTTTATATTCTTTTTTTTTGTTGGACCCCCTCTGGGAGCAAGGGGCAAGTTTAGTTTATTGCTTTAGTTTAGCTTTTAGTTTAGTGCTAAACTGAAATTTTCTGGCAGCAAACTTGAACAAGATCTTAGTAGGATAATCTTCCAGAAAACACAGTAGAACAACTGTAGTCAAACATGGCAGTATGCAAAACATAGTAGACATAAATTGTTTTGTACACTCTTTGTTATAATGTTTGAGTATTTAGATACATGTGCATATGTGACTGCATGTATAAAATCTGATGTATGTGTGTGGGTATTTTTCTGTATGAAAAGAAAACAACAATTTATTCTCAGATTAGTATGCATCAGAAATAACTTCTCTGAAATCAAAGCTGTTTTGTAGTGTAAAACAGTGTGAGAAGAGAAGCAAACCCCCTGTGTATCAACGGCGTAGATCAAATGCAATTTTATTGTAAAATAAATCGCGTATGAGCGCATGCACATACACACACAACCTGTAGTAAAATGACAGTGTTGTCAAGTTCGACAATCAAATAATAGGACTTAATATATTAGCATAATCTGTGCATGTCATTTTGAGCTTTTATGTGTATACCATGTTTAACTACATGAGCTCACGCATTTTGTTCAACAGTGCTCAGAACAGGCAAATAATTACTAAGGCATGACTTCTGATGTTGTAGGCAAGCTGATAATACTGTATATTACTGAAGTTGGTCAGTTCAACCTATGTTCTTTAGATATGATAACCTCGAACTGAACTCTTACTTTGTACGTACGCGTTGCCGCACTGTTCTAAAGCAGGTTGGACCTAGGTCCAGTCACTGGAACAGATCGGGGAATCTGTTTTGCATGTACTGTTTGTTACCCGCATGGAAACATAGAGAAGGAGTTGTCTTTGTGGCATGTAGAGGGCGGGGAAAGCAAACATATATAAATAAAGGAACAAACTGGAGCAAGAACAAGAGAGGAATGGATGGTGGGGATAACAGAGCTGTGATAATAGATAGGGAGAAGGAAGGAGAAAAAGCCTGGGATGTTTTGACGGAGTAAACTTGGTCCCTCATATGTTTACATTTAATTATGAGATTACACTATTTTTCCGTGGAATTCCTACCTCACGCAGGATGCACTTAATGAGCAGCTATTAAATATATTGCTTTTCCCTTATCAAGCGTGGCCCCAAGCCCTACTTATTGCAGACATTGCAAATCCTCATCCAAAGGCAGAATTATTAATTTTTTCATAGATTGTTGTAAGGCCTCTGTCACGCTTAACATTTTAAGTAGGATTGGACCAATAACACTCGCAGTATTTCCTAACTTTCCAGTGCTTAGAGTTGTAGTCTTAATATTATTTAAGATTTTTCATGTGTATAATTATACATATGCATTCATATATATACAATATAGTGTGAACAAACAAGCTGACGTATAAGTCTTACTGAAGGACATAAAGCTGCTTAAAATTTTATTTTTATAAGGACAGAAAGTTATGTGAGGGCATGAAGAACTCTAGAAATGACTGGCAATAAACGAAAGCAAAGATACTCCTACTATTTTTAACCGTTGTGTAACATCATGTAGTTCTGCAGCAGATTAGTCATCACTTCAAAAGGTTGATGGAAATAATAGTGAAAAGGACTTGGCGGACTTTGAACATATGTGAGGTAATTCGGTAAGTGCAACAAATGACTTCTGGCATTTTAAGGTGAAATGGAAAAACTACAGCCAGAATACCTGATTCCTTTCTAGTTTGTTTTTTTTTTTGCTTGGCTGATAGTTGTTTTGGTATTTTTTAAATTCCTGATTGCAATATGCTGATATCAGTGCAAGTTTTATGGGTCTATACAGGAATTAGTTCAAGTAGAAGGATGTCAGTTACAGTAAAGTAGTTTTGTGATTTCAAGTATTTTAGATAGTGTGGTCTACAGGGTCCATGGGAGGAATAAACAAGACAAAGTTCTTGCTGGAGTAGCTAGGAATGTAGTATTTGAGAGAAGAAACCTAGTGATTTCTTAATTGCATCAGTATACAGTAGTATATAATACCTGACAATAGTCTTCAGTATTCTTTGATAAAACTCACTTTGATTTTTCAACAGAGCTCTGCAATAACATTTTGTGGTGCTGACTTAGAATTATTGACTGACTGGTTAAAATCCATGGTCCTGAGCTGAGGGTCATTAACAAGAGCTAGTAGTGAATCCCAGGAAATACTTTATGTTGAGCATCATATAGTTAAGATAAATGGGATAAAAAGAGCTTGAACCAATTTTTTTGGAAGCAAAATAGTTTCAAGGGATATGAATAGTAGATTTCTAGATAATTACTGCCATGTATCCTCGTCAATTACATTACTTTGTCTTACTCGTTTCACATATGCAACATCCATTTATGTTTACTTGTTAGGATCTTTGGGCCTAAAAATTGTGCAAACAAATAAAGCAAAACATATGAACAGTGAGGAGGTAGACAAAACTCGTTCATGAATATATGAAATATTATTGGACTGATCAAAACTATGTATCCATTTTTTAAGAAACTATATAGCTGGTATGTGTAACAACTGTTTTTAAGGGAATTGAATTTACATAAGATGAGGATAAAATTTATTAAACATTTTCGTTGTGTGATGAAAGGGTAATCCTGGCATTTTTGTTAGACAAGTACTAAGAAGGTATAAATATAAATGTTTGTGAAGCTGAGAAAATAGCTGAGGAGCAAAAATGTATTTAAAAGGTCCCCTTTTCAGTAAGATCCTAAAGATGGATAGAGAGTAGTATGTGCTTTAATAAACTAGTGATATAGTGCTTCATAAAGTCATATGTTAGTATCTAGCTTGTACAGATTTGCCCTGTCACATTAACAACTATTTAATTGACCATTTAGTGTTCAAAGTGCTGTTTTGTTTGGATCAGGGTTCACCCCCATTTATTTATTATCTCCTTTATTGAAGATGGTGATCAGTATGTTCAGTGAAGTTACATGTGATTTTACGGCTGCAGTTGCACAATTGGTGTAAACCAGTTTAAGTCTATTCTGCTACTGTCCCACCACTTTTCTGCTCCAGGCAGTGGGTTATAATGCATTTCTTCTGCTGGCACCAACATTCATGCAGCTGTGTAATTGGTTGGATCAGAGAACTGATCTGCCTGAAAACTAATTAATTAATTTTGCTAGCTTTCAGCTGAATAGAGTCAATCCATCTGATCCCAGCAATCCAGTGCTGCCACAAAGGAGGGGCCAAGGGCTTAAGGAAATACAGAGAACTTTCCCTTTTGGTGGCAACGTGGATGTGGATTGTGAAATAAACTAGTTGGAAACTCTGCCTGAATTGTGATGAACAACATGTTCTAGAGAGGATGGAGAAATAAAAAATGAACTAACAAGTTGTAAATGGGTACGGCATAATCAGTGGAAGTGCTTGTAGGAAACAAAGTTCAGTTTTGAAGTTTATAAACTGTATCATGGAATGAAGAAGGAATATTTCTTCTCTGTGGGCCTAATCCAGTTCCCTTGAGAGTCCGTAGAAAAACTATCATGTTTTCAGTGTAAGATGGATCAGTTCCCATTTGATGCTAACATGATTCAAATTGAATGGCTAAAAGAAAAATAGTAGTGAGAAGTTTGCCAAGGAAAAAAATCTTCACTGCATATCCATAAGCCAGTGAAATGATCTTAAATATAGTTATTTGAAACTGAAGCTATTAACAAAACATTTCATGAATATAGGGTATAATATACCTTGCTGTTTGAAGAAATATTTTTGAAGTTTATTTTATTTGGCTACTAATGGTCAGAAAACTTATACAATATTACTACTGTGTCCTAGTCAAATACATTCTGTAATTCCAATTTCTTATGCAAATGCTTAAATTTACTTTTCACTGATACTTCAGTTTACAGTTAGTTCCTTGGTCATAATGAAAGTACTTGCTGAGATGAATGCAATATGAATGTTATCACAAATAGTTCATTTCTACCTTGAATGTATCTTCATGGATGAAGGGAGATTGTAGTGTTTATTTATCCTGGAAAACTGCAGCTTACTTCTGAGCAGCAAATTTCCAGAAACCCTGGAGAATGCAGTAAAGAAACTAGGCTAAAGAAATGTTTTAAAAGATAAGATGATATATTTTCAATACAGCTGGGTGAGTAATTTGTTTTCCTGGCAAAGCTTCTTGAAATGAATATTAGGATTCTCTTTCTCATTTAGCTAGTTAGGTGAAGGTTGGTAGCTAAAGTCTTGCTATCCATGTCATCTGCTACCTTTTCTCCTCTTTTCCTTAACCCTACCTTCCAAAGATGCACTACTTGTCTAAGTCAGATAGCCATCCAGAATTAGATTTATAAAGTTCTCTGGCCTTCTAAGTTGCTTTTCTCACATTCATATGATCCTCTCCTGCCAACTTAGCCTTCTGTCCTCCACCCATCCCTGTTTTGATTCATTTCCCTCATGCCGCGTGCCTAAATATTGCTCAACCCATGTGGAAAGTCCTTAATTCTTGTCAAGACAGGGTCATGACTAGCCCACCCAGGAAGATCAGAACCAAGGCTCCCAAACTGGGAACAAGGCTTGCCTACCAGTATAAAAGCCATTATTCCCTCATGCTCATCCAGGCCTTTGGGTTAGCAGACAGTTTGAGCAGAGGCACAGAAGGTATGTGTTAGGAGAGATGGGATAGACTGTGAAATAGCAACAGATTTATTGGGGACATGAGGGAGATCATGCAAGGGACAAGTGGGGTGGTAAGACTGATTATGTGACTGGATACAAGAGCAGCTAAACCGAGGTTAGAGGCATGGGACAGGGAGGGTCAGTGGGTCAATGGTGTAGGGGAAAGCAGACTTGTTAAGTTAGCCACTGTGTTTTCCCTTAATTATGTCTGGACACTTGGAGGAGCTGGGGAAACAAGCTTGGCAGAGGACCAGCAGGCCACCTACTCCAGCTTTCTCAGCCTCATGGGGGAGGCTTGAGTTGAAAAGAATTACTGAGTAGACTGAGGCTATGCAGTGCTTAGTTGTGGAACAGGCCCACCCTCAGTTCTGTGATGCCTTTGGCCATCTCCATCTGAGTTTTTGAGTATTGCCCTTGGTCCACTAGCTTCTTTAACTGCACAGCCTATCAGTCCATTGACCAATCCATGGCCTGTAGTATACTTGGGGAATTAAAAAAAGCTAGTAAATTATAAGAGGAACAAATTAAATTTCTTGGCAATTTGGAAAACTGACCGTACAAGAATTCTTCAGGAAAGGTGACATTTTGAGGATGGTATGAACATGTAGCAGGACCTGAATAAATATTAGGAAACTCTATTAATCTCAGCTGTGCTTGCATCAGATGATAGTGGACTTACAGTATGAATATAATTACCATCTCTGATACCAACTTCTATTTTACATACCTATGTGAGGTTTCTGGGATCTGTGTACAATCTGATTCCAGCCAAACCTTGAGATACACTTGAGCCAAGGACAGGTCTCTAACAGCTGACATCTTTATTAGTGTTCTTCAGGCAGCAGACACTTCCATCTCTTCTGCTACCCTATTTATCTGCACTCAGGTTGCAAAAATATGTTATGCACAGCACTATCATTTCTTAGACACATTTTACTAGTCATTAGTTTCTGTGGCTTATCCTGAACATAGTCTGAACATATCATCCACCACACCTATTCTTCACAGTAAGCTGCTCAAGCACCTACTTTCCTGGAAATGAATGTGTGGAGGCAATGGTCATGCTGGGGAAGCCTTCATTATTTGTGAACTTAAACCTTTTGGGATTACAAAAAGTAGGCCAAATTAAGTGGCTACCTACACCCATGTTTTGCAGATATTTCTCTTGTTACCTAAGAGAGAGGGCGTATAAAACATGGGAAACCCTCAGTCTGTAGCCTCAATCTTTTTCTTATCCAGTGTTCAGTTCTGTGGTGTAAAGAGTCCCATTTCTGGAGTCTAGTCATCACAGTGGGCTTTACACAGCACTACAGATTTCTGGTTCAAAGGCAGTTACCTCATTTCAGTCAGGCTATGTTATTTACTCCTTTCTAGTCTAAGTCCTATGGCAGCTGACCAAGTAGTGTAAGTTCCTGTGACACTTTTTGAAGCCCTTGACCTTTCTGATGATTGCCATACAGTGTGTAATCAACTGGACCAGCTGGCCCTAAATATTTGCCTCATAGATGACTTCTGTGATCTGGAGTAATGAGCGAAGTGGCTTATTTGGCTGTGAAGTAACAAATCTCAATTTGCTGTCACTGTTTTTGGACAGACTCCTATATAGACCTTCATTTTGGTCATCTTATCAGTGGTGTTTGTGGAGGATGTTCTTAGGAGTTTGTGTATTAGGAAGTTTATTTCAAGAAATCTCTTAGGAGAATGGCTCCATGTACACCAGAGATCTGCTTGTTTCCTCTGAGCTCGCTGCCTAATTCCCCAGTTCATAAGGAATTTCTACAGGGCTTGAACAGCAGAAACCAGAGCAAGACAAGGGTGCATATAAGAACTGTGCATTGTACAGATGTAAAGAAGGGCCAGGGAGAAGAGTGTCCATGGCTCTGCTCAGAAGTAGTGGTGGGCTATGTGTCTCTGAGCTTACCAGTGGAAGAGCCTGGGAATCAAACTCTGGTGGTGATTCACCTAGGAACTGGAAGAGTAGGAGGTAAATTGTGTGTGGAGAAAACAGGGCAGTTAAGACGTGGCCTACTTTGTTATCTTGAAAGGCTGTCCAAGCATATAAAAGTATTCTATTCAAATCATTAATTCAAATCATCTTGAATCCTCAAATCTTAAATGTGCAATTAGAATGCAGGTTACTTTTCAGATGTGGTATTTTAGGCACAGTGACCTAAGACATAGGACAGCCCATTACCTCTCCTATGTAACAAACAATTCTGAATTGACAAGGGCTGGATGAGGTGACCTTGTAATTCCTCTAGCTGTTAATATCTCGTAACACTCAGTGCCTCAATGCTGGTAGGAACTAAAATAAGGATAAAGCTCACTACAGTGATTCATGACTGGCTCATCCCTGTTAAATGTTGGAACAGAAACACTTGTAGAGTAAAAGCTGGTGTGCTTGAACAGTGTTTCTGGCATGCTCGCTGAAAGTACAAAAAAGAATGTTGCTCTCCTTCATTACAGTTATCTGTAGGTTTTTGTTTTTTTTTTTTCCTGCTTTGGATGTATTTATCCTGAAAATGAACATCCCATGTGGTTTCTTTGGAACTATGGCATGAAAAATACTTTAAGTCACATTTTAGGCATGATACGTCTCCCACTTAAGTGGATGACTATCAAAATTGACTTCAATCCTATTAGACTGGGCTATGAGATGGGAAATAAGAACTGTAAATGACTTATTTTGTTCAGAATTAGTTTTGAGACCCAGAAGTAATGTCTCCATTCTTTGGCCTACACCTGGAGCTTCTCTGTTTGTGTCATAGGACACACTGGTACTGGTTTTTTATCTGGAAAAGTAATTCTTTCTTTTGGTTGAAATTGAACTGATGGAAATTACTACTTGTAATGTCATGCAATTATTAATTACTCATGTAGATGATGAGACAACATTTCTCCATTGTTCAGGAGTTTGATGTATAGTCATGTCAAACAGTAAGTAATACTTCTTAAAGCCTGTTTCTCTATTCATGACTAGCAGATTTGATTATTTTTTAATAAGACACTTGCTAAAGCAATAACATTACAGCATCCAGGAGTTTTTAATCTTTAAATACTCATGTTATGATTTTAAAGTAGATTAAAGTAACAGAAAATTATTTAAAATTTCTTATTCTTTCATTTCACTAAGAATGCTATTTTAGTGTGGACATTGAAATCTTTAATGCTTGCTTTCAGAAAGAGTATTATGGTAAGCCAAATTATTTAAGATAGTTGGAGACACTATTTCAATTGACAAAAAATAAAATAGATGTTTATTTGGCTACATTATTAACAAATGACCTTATTGCTCTATGAACTGTAGCAAGACATAGACTGATAATACCATGTCTTTGACTTCCATAAATGCTGCAATTCTATTTTAGTCCTGACCCTGAAAACTTGCCATTACTTTTTAGAACACTGGCCTTTAAACACAAACGATGTGATTTCTTTAAAATACAACATGTGCTTTTGTGGATGGCAAGTTGGAAGCAAAATCACTTTTTTTCTCTGAATGATGAAATTCAGCAGCTTAATTATCTGATTGTATTAATACAGTTTTAGTCATTAGTCCAAATAGGAATATTTGTACCCCAGTGTTTCCAGTATGCAATGTGGTGTGAATTTCAGCAAATTTAATTTAAAAGCATTTAAAAATATATATATAAGAAAGATTTTGATCACCTCAACTTTGATCATGTTGTCAAGCCTTCTACTAAAGCCAATACAATTGTTCAAAGAAAGCAGAATATCAAAGAGACAGAATTACACTGCTCTATTACACAGAATGAAGGAATGGCGTCACAGAACAGAAATTACCACTTTGTTATGTTCAGTGACCTACATGGGTATCACTGTTGCTTCTGAAAGTCACCTCTACATGTATACAGATGTAGTTATGCAGCAGACTGAAACTGCTTTCCCCCTCTCCCAGAGTGTACAGTAATTGTGCCAGTAAGTGTAGCATTAATTGATACTGAATTGATAGCCAGAGAAACAGCTGCCAAAAAGCAAATTTATTTTATGTCCAAAATAACTATGTACATATGCAATATTTACCTATGTATATCTTCAAACTTATTTCTGCAATTCTGCTGAGCATTTCCTATGATCTGCTAAAGCTGTGAACCAGCTATATATGGCCATAGGAATGGCTTCTTGTGTAAATTATAGTTTTGTATGCTGTTGTCTTAGCCTCTTCATTTCTACTAGCATTTTGGAGCTGTCTGAGGGAGCTAGGAATAGTTTTCTGAAAGTGCTGAACATCTTATATTCACATTAGAAAAGTTGGCCCGAAAGAATAGACAGCCTCTGAGCTCAAATAGACATATACATGCAACTTCAAACATTCAAATAAAATATATATATAGACCTACCAGAGTAGATGAAGGGTGCGCTTCAGCAGCACGTTATATGTATCAAAACATGGAAGAAATCCAGTGGCAAGTTAGCGTTCTTTGTTTTGGGGAAGAAGTGACTTGACTATTCCTGAAGAAGGACAGATTTGTATTTTCAGGTGGATTTCCTGCACCAAATGGTTGCAGTTGGCTAGTGAGACTCATTTGCAAATATAATGGCTGAGATTATTAAATAAGTTTACTTGATATAAGAAAAGGTATTAGTAGGTCTCAGCTATTATCTGTATACTTGCAATGCAATTGTGAACAGCGAGGCAAATCAAATTTTTATTGTATTGATGTCTTCTGGTAAGAGGAAAACATTCATTTAATTGTAAATCTTGTACTGGAAGGAAGTATGAAGGGTAACTTTTGATATCTACCTGTATGAGAAATGTGAAGTAAATAAGGTGTTTAGAAATATCACAGCTCATGTGAAACCCATCACATTTGCTCAGAAACGCTTTCATGAAATGTAATGTTGCATTTTAATATAAGCTGTAAAAATCTTGTGATTTTCATTTGCATTTAAACCCTAAACCATATTTCCTGTATTCTGATGTCTTAAATTGCCTGGTTTGATTCCTTATGCTTGTTCTTTTCTTGGTACTACTTGGCTGAAAAAAAGTTTTGATGGTTTATTCTCATTGTATTTACATTAATGGTTTGAATGTTTTATAGTATTCTGTAATAGCTTATTTTTGAGGAAAAAAAGTCATATTTAGAAGAAGTATCATTGCAAGAATTTGTTAGAAGAAAAATTAAAGCATGTGTCAGCTGTACTATTTCTTATAGCCACATATAAAAATTTTTGTATAGACTGTTGGAAATACAGTACTAAAATACATAAGCAATTAATAAAATGTGGAACATAGCATGAAGGCACATCAGTGAAACTCTGGAAAATGTTAGAATGAATTATTTTTGTGTAGTTTGGTGTGGCTTTTGCTTTGGAAATCAAGCATCAATTTTCTAGTTTTGACTGAAATGAGGACCACCCTGAAGCCAAGCTTAACTGAAATAAATCCCTTAGGAGGCTCTATTTATCACTTCATTATAAATTTGGCAGTTAAAAAGACATAACAAAATATGCAAATTAGAGATTAAATAACTTTTACATTGATACAACCACTTAATTTTGGGTATTGAACTTGTCACTGACAACTGATTCTTTGGGGATGCAGAAAATTGCTTAAAAGTAGTTCTGGAAAATCATCAGTCTTAACCAGGATACATGGTACTAGGAGATGCAGCAGACCAAATTTTAGTCTTTTTTTCTTAATGAAATACTTCTGGAGAGGCGTAAATGTAATTAGAAGCCTAAATCCTTTAATATTTACCAACATGCATAACTTTCAACACAAGGAAACATGAATATAAAGGGGATACTCTATGCATAATTATCTTGTAGGAAAAAAAAATTAAATTTTGATCTCAGTATGTTTAATATCTGCTATTAAGAAGAGTTTTGATATACTGAGCCAATCACTGTCAGGCAGTCTTTAGATTAGTAATTGATATGGAGTGTCATGTTAATCTCTGTTGGAATACTTTTATAATGAGAAATTGGAGTTTAGAACTGCAGGAAAATGTTATTAAAAGTATGATATCACTCTGACTAAATATCATGGCAATGTTGGTTAGGTATCATTCCAACTTTTGTATCAGTTTATCGAATAGGTGACCACTGTAGAAAAAGGGTTCTTGCTGTTGCTGATACATACTATAGTTTTTAGAATCAAGTTATGAATACATTGAATGTTAGTAGGAAGTACTTTTAAAAATGAAACTTTAAATTTTGTTTCATTGTGTCAGCACAATTTGGTAGGAGATCAAACAACACTTTCCTCCTCCTTACTACTTAGAAAGCAGTAATGTATCAGGTAACTTGAATACATGCACATGATGAAAAGGACACTGCTCAGGTCTCTGATCTTGTTGTTCTGATCCTCAGAAAGGTCCAGAAGATGCAGAAGTTCTTGTTCTTCATTGCTCCGTAGCAAGAGAAAGTGCTACATCCATGCTGTTTTCTGCTTCCAGTCTGGACTTACTGGAGTTTCTTCTTCCTTTCCTCACTCTTCTTTCAAAAGTGTACCACTGTTCATGACAATATTATTTCCTGTTATCTGATAGTTAATTGTTAGAATACTTTCCTTTGATTCTCCATCAACCTCTTTTCAAAAACATATGCGAGTCCAAGTACTTAAGGTAGGTATTTAGAGTACTTTGAGTGTTTCTTGGTGCTGGCTGCATGCTGTGTTTTTCTACGTTCTTTGTTATGTATTGTCATGTTTGTAGAAGGCTATGTTTAATAGCAATATGTACCTGCACGTTTGCTTGCTTGCAGAGCACAAGTTTTGCTAACAGTTTTGATCAATCGACCACACGGTTACCAAGTAAAAAACAGATCTTGTATATGACTAGTCCTACAAACTCTTAAAGGCATTTAGTAGCTCAAGAAGCAAGAAAAAATAAAGTTGGAAGAAACCAAAGTAAATAGTTGTATATCCATGGTTCCTACATACAGAGCTGATACAAGTGCATTATAAATATCATTTGATGAAATACTTTCTGTAGTGCCAGACACAATAATAACAGTCATAAGAACATGCTGCTTCAATGGATACAGTCATGGTCAATATGGTAGTAGTCCTGGGTGTGAAGAATGATAACAGATAATGTTCTAAGCCTACGAAGTGACAAGTTGTGCTTACTTGTCAGAGACATACAGATAGACAAAAGTGGCCAGCTTTACAATGTCCCCGAGAGACATACATGGCACAGTTTAGGAGTTGGATTTATAAAAGTCCCTTGAATTCTGTGATTAATACGTTCAGTACATGAACCTTTTGATGCAACATTCTTATTTACTGGCTTCACATTTAAGGACAGGACTATCTAATTCCAAATCACCTCACAGAAAGACATAGCAATTACACTTGATCAGACATCACTCTGGAGGAAAATGTAAGGTTATACTGCTAGGGACAGGTTATTGTGAGTATAATGTATCTCCTGAGATGTGTGGTACATGGTATGATGAGATGACAGGCATTTTACAGCCTACTCTTGCAACAGCTTGCAGTCATAATTTTTGTGATATTTCATGGCCTTAATAAAATGGCAGGATTAAGCTCTTCTATGCTTTTCTTTCTGTATTTTAAAAGCAAAGTGCTACACATGTTCAAATTACACTCGAACAACATCAGCCCCATCAGTTAAAATTCTGTGCAATGAAATAATAACCATAACTCTTGGCTCTTTTTAATGTGTAAGAGCATGAGAACTCATAATTATTTATTCTTATATAGAAACATATGATTGGGAAAATGTTAGAATTGTACTACAGTGATTTAAAAATTGCTCCAAGGTTTATGTTGACTGAAATTACAGGAGCATTTCGAAGGAAGTAATTAGTTTTCAGAATTTGCAGTCAGTTCATTCCTGGAGTACTCTGCGTATATCACTTTTTATTCTGGTGACAAAAGATTATTTGATAGTTTATACCAGCAATAAGTTAAGTTCCTATATAGATGCACTGCGTTGACTGACAGCCATTGTCCAGATAAACCAAGCAAAGGTGTGAGGGTGGGCTCTACTCCTTAGCCAAGTTAAACCAGGAATTTATCTTTGTAAACTCTCATCATTATTTTCCATTCCTACAATTCCACTGGAACTTAAATTTATTAAAGGGCAGACAGAAATAAAACCCAAAACAATTAAATGAATCCATTTGTTGCTAGCTTCTTAAGTATGATACTTGCCAACAGCAAGACAGTGAGATTAATCGGATCAAACAAATCCTAAAGTATCATCTTGCTGTAGTTCAGCTGAGTGAAAGCTGCCACTGATGTAGATGAAGATTCTTGGGGAGAATGCAATTCAAAAAATAGTGAGGAAGCCTGAAGTGTTTTTTATAAATTATACCGTGTAGCATATAGTATTCTTCAACTCCACGTTTCTGATTCAGCTGAGCTTAATATGTTTGGACTTGCATGATCATGTCATCTGTATTTTACAGAGGTAGAACATAAAAGCAAGTGATTTATATTAATATATAATGAGAATTGGTTGAAAAATAATCTGTATCTCCATGCTTAGCTACCTGCATTTGTTACTCTCTGTTCCACAGTATTCTGTTCACTTCATACTATTTTAAAGCTTCACCTTGATAGACTGTTTTCATATTGTACTGTTTTTTGATAAAGCAAATGGAATCACAGACTAAGAAATATTGATTTGGAAAAATTGTAAAATGTTGGATCCATGTCAGTTGGATCTATGTTAAGACTTGTGCTTGTTGGGAAGTGATTACATGAACAATTCCATTATTTATTATTTCTGCATCTTTAAAATGCTGAGTAGCCTGCAAGCTGCCTTCTTGGAAGTCCTAATTATACAGTAATTCAGTCTGTTTATAACATGTTTTCAATTTTCACTACATATTCTACTGTCAGAAAATCCTCTGACATTTGGTTTTATGGAAATATTTAAATTGTAACAGCAAGCTACTGCACTGGAAACTCTGGCTTTTGGAGACAAGGATGGGCTGGTGAAATTGTTCTCTTTTAAGTGGGACATTCAAAAGAATTCCCAGTTGATTTCTGTAACAGAGGAGTTAAGTCAATGTGGAAAGCCTCTGAAATTCAACTGTATTTTAGCAGCATTTGTAAAACGGAAGCAACATATAAAAATGCTGATGAGAAGTGTTCAAACACTGATATAAATTGATGTTTTGATTTATTTATTCAGATCTTAAATATATCTTTATAACCCAGAATTTATTAAATTATTCCTGTCACTTTAACATAGCTGTCTGTCAAATGTGTGCTATCAGATCAACCTTTGGTTGTATTTTTTTTATTTATATTTAGAGGGCTAATTTTTGTTCGCACTGAGTTTCAATGGAAACACCTAGAGGAGTCCTTTTGCTTTACATTGCAAATAGATCTGTGTTTTGTAATCATGTATGGTTTCTTTCAAACTTTTTGATAGCTAGAAATAAGCATGTGTAGCAACAGCATGCAATATTGACAATGTCATTAAGATAAGGCCTTAAAAAATGGTACTTGCACACAAGGGCCGGGCTTGAGTATTCTCCTGAAATACCATGAGCTGCTGCCACTGTTAAAAACGGAAGAGTAGGTTAGTTGGACCATCCTCTGACCCAGTAAGGCATTTATTTTCTTATGGTCTTATGGTGTTAACAGCTCACTTTTGTTAACTAGATGTGAAGTTTCTATAAGTAAAACCCTTAGCTTTTGTTACTGCTGACAGTGTGTAATACCCGTAGCAACTTGAATTTTCCCTTCTAAAATCTTCTGAGTATATACTCTGTTCAAGTCTAGAATTGCTTTATTAATCATCTTGACTGTCCCTAAAAACTACATTTAGACCTTAAAGGCTGGTAATTTAAAAAATCCACGTTTGTCAAAACGTTTCTTTTCTTCAAAGAGCTTCTGAATGAGAAGATTTATTCCTACATTTGTATGTATAGTCTAGAGCCTCAGTCTCCAGCCTGTTACTACTTGGACTAGAAATATATCCAAAATAACAATTTGACTTAGGGTTCTTCCTGGCCCATTGCCAAAAAGGGATGCCAGCTAAGAACTTTGTCCAGGCGAACACTGTATATGACATGCAGGCAAAAGATTGGGCATTCTGATGGGTAATAATAGGAACCTGGCATATGGTGCTGGGCTGTGCAGTGTATTTTACTTCATACATAGGAAAACATAGTTTTAATTCAAGATGATGCCTGATTGGACTTGCAATATCAGAGAGGTTTGCATATGAAATGGCAGGAGGTAATTATTTAGTTTTACATGACAAAGTATTTTCTTGAGTATGTAGGGGTTTGTGTGCATTTTTCTGCTTCATCAAATTTGTTCCCATGTTTCACATACTCTTCTGGTGCCTAGTGGTAGTATCTCTTACTCTTCAGAAATTTCCAGTAAGGTTCCTCTCTTAAATATACTATGGAAACTACACAACAAAACTCCTTTTTGAACTTATGACAGACTTTCTATCCTATGTTTAATTTTCAGCAATACAAAATGCTAAATTGCTGTGGTCTAAAGTGTTGCCATTTGTTTTGCTCTTATGTAGCCAGGAAAATAGGTGGTAGATCACTGTTATACAACTTTGTGAGACGCTAGCCAAAATTCTGAGAACCCATGCTTTATGGATCTGACAAAAATTATTTTCAATTAGAACATGCATTTGTTTCCTCGTTAGTCTATGCAAAGAGCTCGTAATCTCAACTGATACTTATATGGGGTGATGTAGTGCTATCTCATAGGCACAGAAGGCAATATTTGCTTTTTCATTTTTTATCTCTGAGATTTACAGCATTGGGGTTCTTTATGGCAATAGGGACAATGCTGGTCTGCTGAACAGATGAGCAGACATCTCTAAAATCCTGTTTTCATACTGTGCATTCCTTTGCATCCTTAATCCACTCAGATACTTTTCTCTGACCTTTTACTCTTTTCAGTTAATCTCCCAGTGCTGAAGTCACTGCCACCAAAACTGCCCTCTACCACATCTTACTTCCTGACACTGTTCAGATAAATATATTTAAAAGTTGTACACAACTTTTTTTTTACATGGGCATATGTGTAGTAGTTCATTATTCTCATTTTCATCTAATTTTCTAATAGCCATATATTTCCATAACCATGACCGGTTTTCTTCAAATCTCTTAGAACTTCAAAAATTTACTTTAGATCCATGATGTGACAGCCCATCATTCAATCACAAAGACTGAGTGTTTTGGAGTAAGGTTTTTCTTGCCTCTAATCATTTACATGATTTGGGCTTGAATCTATGAACTGTCCACAGCTGAAACATGTCCTTTTCTTGCAAAAACATCGTGTACCAGTTTTTTTCTATGTTAAAGAAAATATTGATATGGAGAAAGATTGAGACAGAGCTGAAGTTGCAATGAAAACCAAGTGTCCACAACACTATACTATAATAAAATATTTTTGAGAAAGATTGTCTTCATTTAAGAGATGTTTTAAGACTCCTCTCTAGTTTCTAAGTCTTTCAAGTAATGAATAGGAATTACATCCACTGAAAAGAGACTTTGGCAGTCAGTTTAAGATAATGGGTTATAGGCAATTTCTTGTCATACCTTTTAGGACATGATCCGATCCATTCTCAGTACAAGTTCTTGGTTTATGGAGTGTCTAAGAATCTCAGAAATCTAGAAATAAGGAAACCAATGCAGATAGTTCTGTGTGATTTCAGAGAGTATGAGTTTCCAGTGTCATAATTGTCATAGATTTGTTTTAGTGTCAGGATTCAACCCATTTTTTAATCATTGTAGAAAGCTTACTCATAGTAGGAAAAGTGCTAATAGGGTTATTATTTAAAGATAAATAATGCATTGGTTTGTTTAGAGTTTCAACTAACAAAAATCTTAGACTTAAAACAAAGCTGTTTGTAAGGTAGTGTAATACAAAACAATACTAGGCCAGGGATGTCAGTTCAGCTCTTTTGAGCATGTAAAATTAAACTACTGGGTCTGTCTGGAGAGGGAGGATAAAACTGTTCTTTTCCCTTATAACAAAAGTATTTGAAACCTTTTTGCAGTGCTGGGCGTTAATGCAACTTAAATTCAGTTTCTAGTAATGCCTCAGTGGGGAAGATGTAGCCAAAGTAGTACAAGAAAAGCACTTCTCTAGTCCTGCACCTATCCCAAGATGCAATTGGAATCTGCACTTAAGATATCCAACAGGAAGCTGTTTGCTGCTGATGCCACTGTCTTCCCAGGGCAATGAAGAAATAGTATGTGATTTTTCACATACAAAATCTATGTTTAAAGAGGGGTTTCCCCCAGGCTGCCCTCATAAGCAGTACTGCTAATTTCAGGTCTCTTGTCTGAATCTGTAGCAAAGTCAGTTCCCTAATATAGTGCTTTTGCAATTAGAAGGCCATATTCGGTTTCCCCTTAATAACAACTGCAATTGCATCCCTTTAGGTAACAGCTGATTTGGATTTAATCAGAAGTGTTAACTGGTGGTGTTCATCATATGCAGTTATTAAACTGTATCTATGAAAGCAGAGGGATTAATTGTGGCCAAGTTCCAGGTTTGATTTGCCTGTCTGCATCCCCTTTTGAATTTCAGTTAAGTTTGGTTCTTTACTTTGCTTCTTGTCCCAACTTTAAAAGTGTTTCTGAAGCTAACCACTGTTTAACAATTGCCACATTTCCTCCCACAGTCAGTTATGTTTCACTTGTGGTTGAAGTAATCCATAATATGCTATTGGTTACTATGAGTTTGTCAAAGCATTAGTATTTCTTTGAGTTACTAATATCATTGAGAGACAAAGAAAATCTCATTCATTTCCAAAACTGAGTACTACTGGCATAGAAACTCACTAAATGCTAGTAGTTTCTCTATGGCAAGGGAGTATTAAAAGAGAAGGACAGAAAAAGAAATATTGTTCTGGAACGAGATCCCATACTGCGTCACTGCTCTGGTATACCATGAGAGAGAAACATAGCTAAAACACAAACAGAGACTGGATTTTTTTTGAGAACTTTTGGCCACAATAAATTTGGGTTTGGAACTAAAAAAAAGAGGTGGAAAAAAAAAGACATGCATGCCTAATACTGAAGGAGAACTTGTTTGTATCTAACATATTGGAGAAATTGTTTGAGAACGGTTCATTCTAGTAAAAATATTACTTTTGTAACACCGCCAAGATCAGTGTTTTCTCATTCATGAAACAGAGTTCTTTGCTCATTTGTGGTTGCTTTCATCTCATCCTCTTTCTTTTCATACTGTCTTTTTACAGCAAAAAGCCATCAACAGTTGCCTAGCTAAGCACTTGCTCAAGTATCAGTTGTTAGGGGTCTGTAGAACAAGTTAGCTGGGCCTCATCCATTTACACACAAGCACTGATGTGCTGCTCTTATTTATGCAGTCCACACAACTCTTCGATTTTGTGTGGACATGCTGGGATTCTTCTGCAGTTATATAGTTCTACTGCAGAAGAACTTGTATGTCTTCTGGTAAGAAGTGTGAAAAAGGTGTTGAAAGGCTGTCTTTCCTGCAGAAGTGGGGGGTCCAGTCCAGGCAAAAGCAGTGTGGGATTTAATTCCTGCCACCAACTACAAGTTAAGTGTGAGTTCAAAGAGCAAGTGAGCATATGCTTGTAAGATCTGGAGGAACTGGACAAAAATACAGAGGACTATACAGGTAACCCAGGTGTAGGTGTCTCTCTCTTAGAAACAGCTATGTAATGACTAAATGTCGGTATAGGTTTGTTACTACAGGTACCCAGGGCTTCCTTTTCTGAGATGGATTTTCTGGTTCTATCTAATTCTGTTCATATGAAACCTGGAGACTCCTGACGATTACATAGCTATGGATGTTCTGTGCAGGAGAATATTGGCAGTTTTGTTATAACAAATCCAACTAAAACAAAATAATAGTTGGGGATGAAGTGGGGGGAAGGAGGGAGGGAAGGGAAAGGAAGGTATTATTCCTTACCACAAAATATTCCTCACTTTCTCTTCATCCCCTAAGCAAGTTAACAGAGTAGGTCCTTTATGCATGCAGGCCTGTGCAGGAAAGTTACTGAAGCACTGACACAGAAGGAAGTCATGCAAGATATTGTACCTGGCTCCAGTAAAATTTGAGTGTGTGGGTGGCAAGGAGCTTAGTTCCATGTGCTTTCCACCCCACAGGCAGCTCCACAACTTCCTGTTGTGGAGGTTTTTTCTATTTCATATGTGGCTTTGTGCAGTAGGCTTGCCTTTCCCTTGGTTGACGTATTTGCAGCCTGTGTACAGTAAGTAGCCTTGTGCAGTTTTCTCATCCAGAAAGGCTGCATATAAATTTGACTTATGAACTCTGTAGGGTGGATGTTATGAAGAATTATCTCAACTAAGAATAATTTTTCATTAGTTAAGGAGGAGATGACATACTGCATGATTTTTTTTTTTCCAGACTTTTCAATATGTCCCATTCAGGAATCATGACCAAAGACAATGTTATTTTAGTTCTTTTTGAATATATTTACTCACTCCCAATGTTTTCTGTCCTTCTTAAACTGACATATGTTTACTCAGAAAGCAGCATACCAATCACTATAATTGTATATTTTCTGCTTCATATGAACTGTTTTCTGGCAGCCTGAGACTAAAATCTGAGCTCACACTCAAAATAATAGGTCCAGACATTAATGATTTACAAGGAGAGTTATATACCTACTCCCTTTGCTTGAGAGTTTTTGAACTAAGGGTCAGCATGAGGGCAAGCTGTATCTTGCTGAAACACAGACAAGTGTGACTGAACCATTAAATTTATTCCTTTTTTTGAATCCTCTTGATTTATGAAGGGAGAAGACAGCAGAATGAAAGTGCAGGTTAGAGCCAAGATTTTCATCTTCATTGTGGATTAGATCTGGATAGCAAGGTAAATGTTTTGTGGTTGAACGACTGTCAAGGAGTAGCTAGGGCGATTAAGTAGCTTGATGTAATGCTCATGTAAGTAACTTTTTAAATGATTGGAAATCTAAGTGTTTTGACCACTAAAATGAAGAGGTACAGAAGCCTGTTTGATGTCATAGGACATGGATAAAGACGACTGGGGGGGGGCTTACAACATTTTATATTGGAAATATTTCTTTATCTATCAGTCATCATCAACAGGCATTCGGATTCCATTGACACAGCAGTATTAAAGTTGTTTCAGCTTCAGTAACATGAGTTTGTTTTACATTTCAAGGGATTTACCTAAAAATTAGTAATGAAAACATAATGCATATTTCCATTTGCTATTTTGGTTTGACTGGTGCAGGTCAAACAGCTTTGTATTTTATTGCCTTGAACGTGTAGAGTATACTATGGGTGGGGTATTTCATGGTTAAGACAAACTAACATTTCCCAAATTGAAGGCAATCACGTTACATTTTTATTATGTAAGTAGCATCAATAAAGCTTGAATAGGCACGGATGTCAGTTGCTTCATATACCAGATAGCCAAACTGTTATTTAACTTGAGAATCCTGGATAAACTAACTTTGAGGAAGCTTTCATTGATCTGAAGAATAAGTATACCATCTTTCTGGAGAAACTATAGATATGATTTGAACATGTAAACAATATACTCTTTGAATATTTTATTTTACTCGCAGAGTTTTCACTTGTTGTATAACTGGAATCATACACAATTTAAATACAGAATATAAAAAATATCAGCCTCTGGTTTAATAGTGATACTGTGTGCTACTAAGTCTGGGTTTTTTAGCCCATTAAGCCTTTGTATAGCTCAAATAGGCCTTATACTAAATACTTTGGAAAGAATGAGAAAGTTTACAGGTTTTGATCCTCCGTGCAAATTTGTTAGAAAATTTTGTTTAGTCACAAAATAGAGAGTGCATTTGGTGGGTCCAAGTATCAGGCACATGAGTCCCAACTGGCAAATTTGTGTGGGAGTATGGGTCTTTCATCTACACACCTCATTCCAGGCCGCTATTTTTCCCCTTTATCCAGTCCTCAGTGAGCAGCTGCATGCACATTAATTACCCTGACGGTTGGAGAGCAGACAAGTAGTCTTTTCTGTTTCTACCATAAAATGCCACTCAATGAACCAGCCACTAGGTCATGCTCAAGTGCAATACAATCTTGTTTCTCCCTCCCAAACATCTAGCATCACCTCCACCGTGACTTCAGCTTCTGTCAGGCCAATGAAGTTATTTCACAAATACATTTACTGTGGTTGGTATAAAGAAAATTTTAATAGATGTAAATATGTTAAACTTACAAACATTTACAGGAGCAGGATCTTGAGGTAATTGTGGAATTTATCCTTTTTCCCTTAAAATGTCTCTCAAATTTTTAAAATTGCTTATTTTATCATTGTGGAATTAAACAATACCGTAAAAAGCCTCCCAAGATTCAGCTTTTCTGGAACCACATAAGGGTTTGTATCACCAGTATTTTCTCTCTTGAGGACAACAGCAATTAAAATATAAGATTCTTTGTCTTTCTTTTTGCACTTTCATCAACAGAGATTATAACTTATCTTCAAATTTTGTTTAACTAGTCATTTTTTCAGGAGCGTATTTCAGAGAAAAGTGAAATATTTAATGAAGATTGCTGTCTCTGAAAATGGATAAAAATGTTCATTTGCATACTTTCAGTGTAAATATAAGTTTTAATTGAAAAGTCATGAAAATAAGTTATTAAAATGTTGCGAAACAGATAGCAGAAGCTTCTGGGAGATCTCCATGCAGAAGAAATTATGGATTTTTGGGAGCAGTTCATGAGTCACTAATATGAAAAGAGTCTTTTGTGTGGGGAAGATCAACAGACATATCAGACTGAAACATAAATGCATTTACTTGTAGCTTTTCCTAGAGTCTTTCTGGAAATTAGAGAAGACATCTGTTTTTAAATAAGATTCTTTCTGATGGAAGACTATTAAATCAGGAAAATGATGCCTTAACATTTTAAGCTTATTTGAAGTATGTTGCACATCTAAAATGTCCAAGAACCATTGGCTTAGACAGACATTACCTAACCCTAAGAAGTCTGTGTTTGTGGAATTTGATGAATATATGGAGAAATACATTTAGTGCAGCACTCTTTCCACTGGCTTAATCAGTCCTATGGAATTACCTTACCTTGATGATTCTTTCTCTAGCAGCTTCCCTTTGAAATATTTCCATTTTTTTGGTCACTAGATCAACTGTGACAGTACCAATCTCTTCCAATGTCCACTGCCTGATTTTGTAGCTTGTACCACTCATTTGTGACCTGTTTACGCTCTGCCACTTTGGATGCAATCTTGGAAACAGCAGAAAAGTTGAAAAGCCTGTTAAATCGGTGTTGTCTCTTTAAGACATTGTACAGAACTTATGACAAACTGGGGAAGAGGGAGCCAAGAAGCAAGAACCATCTAGCAAATCAGCTATAGAGCTAGGATTAGAATGTAAGTCTGCTGAATCATGATTTTAGGTTCTTTTTACTTTATCATACTGCTTTTCTGAATTCTGGCTAATCTTTATCAAACCTTGTTACTGACATGCAGCTACTTGGCCAATACATTGCTGACCATCTGGCAATTGAATGGGTGTACACTAGAAAGTAAGGTGAGAAAACTAGTAGGTAAAGTGGTGAGTTAATAATATTTCTACATATAGGATTGTGGAAAATGGAAGTTGTGGTTAGTATTTATCATTAAAAGCTTCCATAAAGTCCCAGCTGGTTGCTACGAATTGCCACCAAATGAATATTTGTCTGAATGCCAGCATTTGGTTGAGGAACAGCAGAATAGAGAGTTGCTACCCAGAGGGAAATATTACTGATCCATATTGAAGACTGCAGGAAAGGACTTTAAGAACACGGAAGGCTCATCCATTAAGAATGCTAGGCACGAGACTACTGGGAAGATGATGTTGCGGAAAAGATCAAAGAGCATAAAACCCAGTAGCTTCTGAGAAGGAGAGTTAAACTGAGATCTGCAACAAAACTTTTCTCTGACTGAGAGGTTTAAAGGAAGATCTGCTATGAAATTAATTTAGTCATTACTTCTTAGCTGTGAATAAGAAGTAAAAGTTTATTAAATCACTCTAAAGGGGATCTACAATGACAAACTGTGACCGGAGACTGTGTTTTATAATAAGGTACAGAATAACTTAAAAATTGTTAAAACCAGCCTATATTCTATAGGCATTATTTCTATTTTCAGTTACACTGATTTCGTTTTGCTTAAGATGGGGTCAGATCTTTGTGGACTGAAACAAAATTTTGGCCATGTTTTAAGTTGAATCATAGTCTTAGATAAGATCTCAAATTGAGGTGGGATAAATCATCCTGTGTAAGTGCCTCTCTCTCTGAATCTACTAGAAGTGGAGTTTAGCTTGTAAATTTAGTCTAGATGCAGTTATTAGGTGAGATGAATGCCATTCATAATGTAGTAACACATTTTTAATGGGTATCAAAGGTTTACTGTTATAACTTACTGGATTACAGTAGACCAGATCATGCTCTGCTGATCTGAGACCTTAGAGGCAGGATTTTTTGTATTTTGTTGTACACTCGGTACTGAATGTATACGTGCTATTTAATAAATACTGAGTCTGATACCTCACATTGTGTAATAGTTTAGGTTAGATCAGTTTCTTAGATTTACACAAATCACCCATGAGTAAAATTAGGCAAATACATCTAATAATTGATAGAGCAGTTTGAGAAGCGGAGGTCACATGAAATTGAACTTTACTGGTACTGATCTGTGACACAGGAACCAACTGTGCACACCCATTTGTTTCATGATCAAACTAAGTGGGCTTGCATACTTCACCTTGAAAGCTTTTTCATCTCTTCATAACTTTAGCATACAACATCCTTCCAGTGAGAAACTGTCATATTGTTACTGTTTTGAAACTTAAGCCTACTGCTGACATGTCATGGTTGGGTTGTATTTTCTTCAGGTAAATTTATGGGACTTGTGGAGTAAATTGCTACTGTGTTGCTAAGGCCTTCAAATTTCAGCCCAAACAGATTTGGTTGGGAAAAAAACCACACTTTGTTTGTTCTTTCTACAGCATTTCCTTGGGGCAATTACTGTAAACATTTCAAACTCAATATTTAATTACTAATTCCGTTAAGTGCCTTGCTTAATATGCTGTTTTGCATTACAGAAGCATCGAGGTTAATTATGTTAATTTTTGCATTCAGTGCTCTAAAGCAACATACAATAGATTCTCTAGAAACAACAGATGTGTAGATGTAACTCTTCATCACCCACATTGTTACGAGTACAACAGGGTACTCTAAATGCTTTGGCAATGAACGTGGAAAAAAAAAAAAGCTGATCCTGAAAATACCATTAACATTATTTATTTTGAAATTGACACTGCTCAATTTTCAGGCTAACACCCAGATTTATCTGTGTATCTCAGATAATCCAACACATACACAAATCAGCCTAAAATGTCTTTTCCTTCACCTCTGTTCTATCCATTTAATTTTTGGAAAAGGTGAAGAAAACATAGATTGAGAAAAAGAAATCAACTAAGGAATTTTGTTTATTATGACTGGACAGCTGCAGTTGGTCCACTTAGGATCACTTTATGTTTTATTTTGATTGAGGAGATACCAGTCGGCCAACCATAATTTGTACAATGCTGCTATTGCAGTTGAAAATAGATGACCTTTTGCAGCTGACAGCGGTACTAATTAAGGTGTCACTGCTTGGCAAAATTTTCCATCTGTGACATAATCAGTAGTGGGTTTTTTGTTTTTATTTCCGCATATTGATACGTTGCCAATTTTATCTGTTGGCCTTTGTCGAGAATTGTAGTGTCCCAACTTAAATTGCATGAGATTTAATTCTAGTCTTAGATTAAGTCACATATTTAGTAAGTGCTGCTGAACAACATGCACGCATGTTCAAAGGTAACAATTGTGCTGAATCAGGATTATAATTTCATTTTTCACAACCAGATTTAGTTAGAGAAGGAATATTTGTCCAATCAGTATTTTTTTAAAACTTTCTTAGGAAAATAAAGGTACTCTTTTTTTTTCAAATTTCCATCTTCATATTCTTAGATCTACAGTCTTTGCCGATGTGGCGAGGCGCCTTTTCTAGCCTTTGAACTATCTTTTTATCCTGTAGGAAGACATAGTCATCCTATTATTCTTCAGTTTGTTTCTTGTTTCGTGCTTATTTTTCCATCTCAGATGACAGATATAGAACAAATTATACTGTTTTTTCTAAATCATAGCTACTGAATCGAGTGATCACCTTTTTGTTTGCCTGTAGCTCTACCACTGATTTTAAGCATAAAAGAGAAAAGTGGAATGCCGTTCTACAGCCATCAAGTAGATTACGTCATGTGTCTGGATTATGCAAATTTCTTTTGTACTGGGGAATGATTTCACTCAACCTCATGTCCATACATCTAATGTAAGAAAAAAGCAAGCAATACACTACTGGGTTTCAAAGAAGAAAGTAATATACTGTTTTTGATTTATGAAGGCCATGTTTGTCATTCCAACAACTCCTATCCTTTGCTGACTTGCTCCAAATAGCAGGAGCATTTGAGATAGAAGTATTTCAATGTCCATTTGTTTTTCATCAAACAAGTCTCAGAGCTGAAAAAAGAGCAGGATGTAGCCTTTCATGAAGGAGAAATAGTTAGCAACTTGAAGGATTCTGGTTCTGGAATTTGCCCAGATGGAGTTCAGATTTATTAATTTCTTGGTCATGCTCCAAGAACCATTCAAACATACATTATGCATATGGAGAGTAATTGTTTTTGGGGAAAAAAGACATTAGGATATGACAGGCATGATGTAAGATACTCCCTAGTGGGCTTTACTAATTGTCAGCTCTCAGGTACTATTCCATTACTATAAAACGGTTCTTTGAAAAAGACTATAAAACATTTCCAGAGCAGCAGTTGCATTGTTGCAATTCCGTATACAAGCCAATTGAGAGGTAAAGCAAAGATACACTCAGAAATCAGAATCTTGTGGATCACTGTACTACCCTGTAATGTTTCTCTAGGAAAATGTATTTTAAAATATCAACTTTTAAGGTGTTATTAAAGCCTGCTCATCAAATTTTTACTACTGAATTTAATTAAAGTTCTGCTTGTTTTTGTAGGATTTAGACTTTACTGTTTAATCAATAATTATTTTTTAACTAAATCTTGAAGCACTTTTCAGCTTATTTTTTAAATTCCTGATTTTACCAAAATTCACACTAAGAAATATGAGTTTTGTATCACTGAATAGTTATCAAAATAGTAAGATTTCAGATTATTATTATTAAAGAACTATAGTGTGTACTTCTGTTCCTTTGTGTAGGATTCTATTTTTTTCCAAGTACCAGACATATTCTTTACCTGTAATATTTACAATCAAATATAAAACAAGGATGCATATTTTGGAGAATGAAATAGGAAAGAAGCACAAGACTTAGAAATCCCATAATACTTTTATTTCTAGTATTTCAGCCATCAGGTACTGGACTATATGGATTTCAACACTGAAAAGTGATAAAAGATTGAAGACCTAGAGGAGTACCTCCTCTTCTTCGTAATATACAGCCTCTGCTGTTCCTGTGACTCTCTCAAATAGTTGTATTTCAACCAAAGGTATCAAAGGTCAGAATTAAAACTACTAGCTGTAATATGTCCTGGAGAATTACCCAAGGTTCTCTCTTCAGCACTGGCCAAGGCCATTTAATGAGGTGTGTACTTAAGGACAGGAGTAGCTCCACTGATGTCACTAAAATCAAGCCTGTTTACTTGCTTAACAGAACAGGCTTCTGAGGTAATGCTTACATATTTAGATTTGAAATTTGGACAATATAGATTTAGTTTGGTTTTCAGGTATTTGTACTGTGATACTGTGAAACAGCCTATTTTAATAGAATTATTTAAAGTGTATAGCATGTACAAATAGCTCACCTCTATATCCCAGTTTTAGAGAGAACTGAAAAGAAACCACTGGCTCTCACTATTGTATGTGCAGAATTGCAATGTATTGTAAATAATTTTACAATGAAAAATATTGATATGAGGAATTCTATTTTTTTTGCCCATGTGCTTATAATTCTTGAAGTGCTATGACAACATATCTTGCATCTCACTTGTGCTTATTTTGAGAGATTATTTGCTATGATGCAAAAAATAGCGTTGACACTACAATTCAAAATCAATGGCCTGCCAGCAGTTTTACAACACGCTGAGTATAGGGTTGCCAAAAACGCACAAAAAAGAAATTCCATGCAGTGGTGAGATTTTCAAAGAGGGAAAGGCAGCTGTAGCTGGAAGCTTACCAGAATGCTTTCTTCAAAGGACTGCATATATCCAGGCATAGACTGTTGTCCTTAGTTTGTAGCATGTTGCAGGGAGCACAACTGACTCAGTAATCTATTTTCAGTTTACTGTCACATTCGTGCAACCCATCAGTTTTCAAAAGTGGCTGTGATTAAATAGGAGCAAGACCAGGCCCTATGCCTTTCTTCATATGTTTGTTCAGTTCATTGCAACTAATTCCAGTAGGTTTTTGATGCAAGACCTGTGACATAACAGGAAAACTATTGAAATTACAGTCTTCCTTGCTTTTTCTTAGGAACATGCTGATTTCCTCCAATCATGTACTCCAGGTCTAGTCACGTAATCACTATTGTGTTTATTAAGTTTTAATTAAAATATTTTGTAGTCTTGACTTCTACATCAAGCTTCTGGGGGGGAAAAAGGAGATGTCTGGATCTATGTCTCAGCAATCTAAAATAATTATTTCACATCATCACTGAATTCAATCTTCAGTACTTAAATAATTCTGCAATAATGACTGGTTTGATTAAGAACTCTGAAATTTTTTTGCATCATTTTGAAGGGGGATTGTGTGAAAAATAGCACTTATGAAAGAAGGAAAGTTAGCTGTGATTGAGAGGGCAATGAAAATGAAATGACATCTCAATAAGGTATTATTTACAGGCAATAATGGGTTATATACTGCACTGTTCCTGTATGGGGCGGGGGGGGGGGGGGAAATGAGATTGACTACAATAGTGGCTCATAAATTTGGCTAGAGACAAGGGGTTAAATTATCCATTAATGAGAGATTGATGTGTTGGTTATGCTTTCAAGCAAACACCATGGTGATCTCTTCCTTTTCTTCTCTAATTATATCAGTGTACCTCTTAAATGTTGATTCTGTGCTGCCTGGATTCTGCCCCAGGTCATGTAGTTGAAAAGTCATGATATATTATAATGACTGCCACTGAGACATTGCATAGGAATTGTGAAAAGTAAGTTAGATTCAATGAGACAATTCAAAAAGAACAAAGATATTAATGATACCTAGAGTCAATAAAATTCATGTTCTGGATTTGATTATCTTCAGTGAACAGAAACAATCCTCCATGATGTGCTTCTGCTGTTCTGGGGTTACCTTTTGTCATCTCTCTCTGACCACTCCAACAGCACTGTGCTCTTCCCCTTTTGGGACTTCTCTCAACCAGTAGCACACTGAGAACAGCAGTGGTTGACAGTGATCAGAAAAAAAAATAAGTTTTTTAATGGACCCCTATCAACAACCCAAAGCCATCTATACACTGAAAATATCTACGCTTGCAAAACCTCAAATATGAGGAAAACCTAGGAATGTAGAGAGTGCTCCAGCTAGTTCCCAATCGCCATTAGATCTATTATCACTTGTTGCCCACCCAGTTTTTACTGTGCACTTGCTAATTTCTTGTTAGTATTCATAGAACTACATGCAAGAGTCAAAACCACACATCACTAGGATATTTATTAGGAAATTAGACTCTTGAATGAGAAATGTGATTCAAAGACTTTTCTGGCAATATATTATCTTGAGCTCTGCATATGCTTTTGCCAATTTTATGACAGAGCAGCGTTAAATTGAGTGGGTGGTGTAAGCTAGGAAGGACTATACAGGCCAGAGGGAGCAGATCCTGTTACTGTTACGTTCCAGATATTTCTAATTTAGGGGTTTTCATAGGACAATAGTTTTGGAATCATACACACAGTACTTGTTTACGGGAGTTGGTGGACTTCACTGAAACATATGTTCAGCTTCCTCTTTATTAAAAAAGATTTTTGTTTCTTCATCCCAGTTCCTGTAAAGAGGCCCTAGATATGTGAAGTGAGTTATGCATAGGGTATGTGGGAAGACCCACATAGGGCGTGTGAGAAGTCTTTCATCTGAGGTCTTTCAGAGCAGGTTCTTCCACATAAGTGTGGTGAGTTGTGGGAACAGAGGATGGTGAAAGGGAGCTGGCAGACGTATATTCACATGGAATATATTAAGCACATTCCAGTTGCTCCTCTGGGTTTCCCCAATAGCCTGAACTTCTGCATCTGACTTACTTTGTTTTATGACCTCTTATTGCTCCTCCTTTTGTGCTCTTGATGTTCCTTTTCCTTGATCATGTCTTTGTCTGCCTGCACAATTTGTTTCTGTAACATGTTTCATCTTTCTAGTAGCTGAAAGCAATGTGCTTTCCATGCATTGTTCATGTACACTTAGTCCTTTCCCCTTGCTCTCTGTTTCCTCTGCAGAATTTCAATATATTCATATGTTAATGGACAGCTATGCAGTGCTTTTATATTAAATGCCTTACCACACTTGCCAGCTGATTCTTAAATTATCTGTGTGATTGTGTGTAAGTGTGATTGTAAGTATTATAAACTGTGATGGACTTCCCTTTCACATTCTGAGTTGAACTCGGATGGTTCCAGATTCCTTCCCTGCATTTCTGTTGCTAGGCTTTTCTAAGAATACTGAATAAGCTAGTAATCCTGCTCCACATCGAAACTGTGAGATGCATTTCAGAATACCATTTGCAATTACATTTGTCATTCCACAACATTTGGCACGCTGCTGCTCGTGGCCTACTTGTTGACAAGTAACAGATTTTATGACAGGCCACACAATATACCATAAAATACCAAGTATCAACACTGGGCAATCAATCAAACTGGGTTAATATTACAAAGACGTTATTATTTGAGGAATACTAAGTATTCTTAGGACCCTACCCAGAGATGAAGATGGTTTTGCTAACTCATGCTGCCATTAGACCAACTAGGCCTACTTTTTAAATACAGGGGTATAAAAGAACTTCTGTGTTTCTGTCCTGTCAAGGTAGATAGGGGAAACCCTAAATAAGGGAACAAAGGACAAAAGTGGCTGGTCTAGCAATGAAAAAACACATTGAGCAGCCAAGCTCAGAAGAGAACTTGCACTTTGATTTATGCTTTGTAGCCACGGCTGTGTGTTTGCAAAAAAGACAGGGCCCAGGGAGGGAAATGTTTGGACTATATTCACTGGATGTAGAAGCAGTGTGGGAACTAAGCACTTCTTTTGTAAAAACGTTATTAAAGCAGGAAAGAAATTAGTTGCAGTCTCTTAGCTAAGCTTCCATACAACCAATGTCGCCCCAGAAGATATCATTTTTCAGGCAGCTAGCTGACTTGAGAGCCAGTAAGATATTCATTTTAATCAAAATTTTATTTTCAAAGATTGTGTATTTTATAATAATTATGTGCTAAGAACAGCCTCTTACACTATGAAAGTTCACATGGTTCTTCTGAATAGAATGTTTGACAAACTTGAATATGATGCTGTGCTTGGAGTAATGTCTAAATTAACTTGCACTGATTCCTTTACTGACTTTTTTGGCAATCTTTTTTCACACTACCTTGTTTTAAGGTAAGCTCAAACTATCTGCAATGTAGTCAATAGCCTTTTTGTAAGAAGACATATGATTTTTGCCTTTTCAAGCAGTAAATGTTCAAGTGAAAGTTTTAACCTGGAAGTTGATTTAAAACAAATAAAAAACACGTGAAAAATGGTGGAAGGCACATGAGTTACAACTTTGTAGATAAGGAGGCTGAATAATTAATTCTGTAGTAGTCTCTGTGGAGGGAGGAGAAGTGTTAACTATGGAAGATCACCATTAAAAAATAATGTTTGTCATTTAGTCTGAACTGCAAATGTCCACAATGTTTTCATTTTCGATCATACTCTGACTCACTTTAAAATGGAGAGAACACACTGATGGGGAACTAGTCCAAACTCTGCTCTTTGCAGCAGTATGGAAATAACCAACACCTAATTGGTATCATTAGCTGCCTTGCCTTATTTTCCAAAGATTATTAAGCAAGGTCAGCAGTTCTGAAGAAACAAGTTGGTCTTTGCTCATGCTACCATGAACACCTACTAAGTAATAGTAGGTGCAGCCAAGCCAGATGACCAAGAAGCAGTTGCATTCTTCAGCTTTGGTGAAAGCAACTGTCTCTTTCAGGAGAAACTAGAGGAAAAAAAAACACTGCTAATGGCAGCTGGAAAAGGAGGAAAGAATGTCAGAGGTGAATGACTGAGGGAGAGAGGGAAGGAGATGATTCAAGACTGGCAGGGAGCAATGCTTCAAGGCATGATGGTCTATGGGTTTTTTAACTAGGTACCTGTAGCAATTATCTGGGGTAACGTAGAAAAGTTGAGCCTCATAGACTCCACTTCCTTTACAGCTAGACCACTGCCTTCAGTGGTATTGAACTACATGAGGGTAGCCCTGGGAATCTTTACTACTGGTACTAGTTTTGATGAAATGGCCTAGTGTGCTAAAGGAATGTGAGAATGCATACGGTGTTTGAGATACCAGTGCCCAGGTGCGCAGCTATTACAATTTTCCATTTTTCTTCTAACAATCCAAAAGCCATGTGGCCATTATGTAGGAACGAGAAACTTAGTTGAAGAACCTGTGAGAGTTACTCTTGTTTAGCCAGGGATGTGTAACAGTTTCCAGGAGGATGTGTATATTGGGTCCACTGCAAATTGCTGCCCTTTAATGTTTCTGTCTATGGCCAAGGACAGAAACAAGGCCAAGGATGAAGAGGCCTAAATTCTCATTAGACAGCAATCTTTTATATACCCCATCATATTGTCCTTACAAGGCCCCAGTGATCTACTAGAGCCTTTATTATGATGTAGCAGAGTCACTTTCATTAATATCATTGTAGTCATTTGGGAAATGGTAAACATATACAGGCACAAAGGTGTTAGAGACAGGTGGTAAACCTAAATGGAGCCCTACTCCATGTAGATGTAGCTGATACTATAGGCAAATAAATCCTGGCGATATGGAAACTGCTGGTTCAAGCCAGTAAATATGAGTCTAAATTCTAACACAGCTACTAAGAGAAATAGAACTGTAGCCAAGAAGACCCTTTAATGACTCCATTTAGACCCAGTCATAAACTTTGGACGCAAAACAATTTCCTAGTTTGGTTTTTTACCTTCGTGATTCTCTTCAAGAGTATTCAAATAGAAGTTTTGAAGAATTGGTGCCTTATGTTGGTAGCTGTCTAGCTTAAGATTTAGGGTTCAAACCAAGCCCAGATAAATACTTGTCAGTGGTAGTTTCTGCCTGGCAGTGTTTTAATTTTAGATTCATTTAGAGGAGACCAAAAAAGAAGACATTTCTACCAGAGGAAATTTGAATAGTTCAACATCTTTGTTCCAAATTTGACGGAAAATATGAAGCACCAAGAATACATTTTTGGTTCTGTGCTTAACTACAACAAATTAGGGTTCCCAGACCTTTATGAGAGGACCTTTATGAAATTTTATTTTTTATATAAACACTGTGTATTAAATGATTTGAAAACTCAGCTGCTTGATTTAAAATATCATTTTCTTATATTGAAATTAAGCAAAATGACATATCCTCATGGAATTTCTCCTACAGTTTTCAATTAAGTTAAAACAATATCTCCTAAGGGGGAAAACAAGGTCTGACTCATTTATGGGTACTTGCATGCTAGCCAAAATGTTGGGGTGTTACAAAATTTTCAAATAATATTATTTATTTTATGTTTTTAAAAATATTTTTCATGCCAGTATTAATTCAACTTAATAAATGTTTGGCAGTTGGCGTGGAAAAAAGTCTATTCTGTTGCAATTACATTCACTCAATATTATTAATATGTGCTAGATTTGAATAGAAGGACTCTTAAATATTTTTTTTTAAAGAAAGAGTTCTAAAAGTATTTATTGGGATGCTAGCACTGTGAGGCAGGTGTGTGTCTACTGTGGCCTTGATGACACATACATTTTAGAAAGGCTAAAATCTGACTATTAAAATACTGCTACTATAGACCATCAGGTTTTTAGTGAGTGTCTTGATTATCATCTCATTTACAAATTAGCACTGGAGGCCCTGTTATACTAGTGTAATGGAGTTTACCTTTTCCTGAACTGCTATGGAAAGTAGAACTGTATTTTTCCTTGGCCTTTGACACCGTTTCCCACAGCATTCTCCTGGCGAAACTGGCTGCTTGTGGCTTGGAAGGGCATATGCTTTGCTGGGTAGAAAACTGGTTGGATGGCCAGGCTCAGAGAGTTGTGGTGAACAGAGATAAGTCCAGTTGGTGGCCGGTCACAAGTGGTGTTCCCCAGGGCTCGGTGTTGGGGCCACTCCTGTTTAACATCTTCATTGATGATCTGTATGAGGGGATCGAGTGCTCCCTCAGTCAGTTTGCAGACCACACCAAGTTGGGTGGGAGTGTTGGTGTGCCTGAGGGTAGGGAGGCTCTGCAGAGGGACCTGGACAGGCTGGATCCATGGGCTGAGGCCAACTGTGTGAGGTTCCATAAGGCCAAGTGCCAGGTTCTGCACTTGGGCCACAACAACCCCCAGCAGCGCTACAGGCTTGGGGAGGAGTGGCTGGAAAGCTGCCAGGCAGAGAGGGACCTGGGGGTGCTGGCCAACGGCCGGCTGAACATGAGCCAGCGGTGTGCCCAGCTGGCCAAGAAGGCCAACGGAATCCTGGCTTGTATCGGGAACAGTGTGGCCAGCAGGGGCAGGGAAGTGATCTTACCCCTGTACTTGGCCCTGGTGAGGCCGCACCTCGAGTACTGAGTTCAGTTTTGGGCCCCTCACTACCAGAAGGACACTGAGCTGCTGGAGCGTGTCCAGAGAAGGGCACCGGAGCTGGGGAAGGGTCTGGAGCACAAGTGTGATGGGGAGCGGCTGAGGGAACTGGGGGTGTTCAGTCTAGAGAAGAGGAGGCTAAGTGGAGGCCTCATCGCCCTCTACAACTACCTGAAAGGAGGTTGTGGAGAGGTGGGCATGAGTCTCTTCAACCAAGTAACAAGCAATATGACAAGGGGTAATGTCCTCAAGTTGCACCAGGGGAGGTTTAGACTGGATATTAGAAAGTATTTCTTCACAGAACGGGTTGTCACACATTGGAACGGACTGCCCAGGGCAGTGGTGGAGTCCCCATCCCTGGAGGTGTTTCAGAGTCGGATTGGCATAGCGCTCAGGGATATGGTGTAGTCAAGGGCTGTCAGTGTTAGGTTGATGGTTGGACTTGATGATCTTCAAGGTCTATTCCAACCTAGGCGATTCTGTTTCACAAGGCAGTCATCTGTTAATAGAGAAAACAGAGGTCATCCCTGGGAAGGAACTGTAAAAGCCTGTAACAAGGACAAATTTGAAGGTTGGTGATGCTGAAAGATAATTCTTTTAACTCTACATTTGCATTTATAAAACAGAGCAGCTAATGCGGGTTTCTTCCTATTATTTGATCTCAGGCCATAGGTATTACTTTGTTTCTTAAAAGGTCAAATTTTAGAACTTTTACTTCATCAGCTGATTTTGGGATTTACTTGTAAATATACAGAAAACTGGCTCTCAAAGAGTAAGTGCTATCATTTTATAAAGCATTTCTTAAGCAGGAAAGCAGTTACTTTAAGAACAGAGATAAAATCAGCACTACTGTAATCTCAGTAATTAAGGTTTAGGTTTTTTAGCCTGACTCTTGAAGCTTTGCACTTCTCTAAAGGGCATGAATGAAACCAATGCCTATCTGACAACAATAATTACAACTCTGAATAAAGTCACAGTAGGAGATTTAAGTTTTTTGTTTGCATATCACATAATATAAAGCCATCTTTCTTGATTCCTTAAAGTCACTGTCTCTTGAGGTTCATAGAGGCACATTAAAGACGACTAGTGAGTATATACTGGAGAAGAAGAGACTGTCAAAGCTAAAATAAAGTTGCATAAAGATCCCCCTCGAGAGGCCAGTAGGAAATCAGTTACGATTTTGTGTCACTATTTCCCCACTTTGTTTTTTTCTGTTTTCTTCATTATAAAGCAGTTGCAAAGATTGTTTTCTTTAGTAAGTATAGGAGTTACTGCTACTTTTGCTGGTAGACAGGTTCAGCAATCCAATATTAAAATTAACCAAAAACTTTGTTATTAATAATTTCAAAGATTTGGGAAGTTTTTCATAGTACATAGCAGAAAAAAGAGATCTCAGGATGTATTGTGATTGAACACAGGAGAGTGATCCATACCAAACCAGTTATTGAGTAGGTTTCTGCCATGATAGGCACTGAAGTTTGAGTCATTTTTTCAATGAAAACATGAGCATCAGGTTGGGGTTCTTTCAGCCAAAGAGAGCTCCCATGCTACTATACCATAGAGTTTATTTTTTCTGTGTCCTAATGAGTATTTGCTTTTTCCCAAAAAATGAAATAATTTTTTCAGGAAGAACTGATTTGTTGTCCTAGTAGTTAGGATGTATTTCTGGGAAATCTAAATTATGTTCTTGCTCCAAATTAAGTAAAACGGAAATTTGAATCTATGTGTCCCACATCCTGTCTTACTGCCATAACCTCCAGGATAGGTGCAAATTCAAGGGTTTTGACCTTAGATTTGACTGGAAAACTCTATCTGGCCAGAATAGAACTTCCCAGTGAAAGCTCAGTCTGTTTCCATGAGTAATTGTTGTTTAGGTGCGTGGATATTCTGAATTAGAAAGACAAAATTTATGGGAGGTGAGGAGAAAGGAGAGGAGGAGAAGAGACATCTTGGCTGGTTCTATGCAATATTTGTCTCTCAGTGTGATTGTTTAGGTCATTTGCCCTAGCGAGCATGCTGCGTTCTTCACTGTGGCAACTCACTAGTTCTCATAGGAGATTGCACTCCACCTTGTGTGGCGCTTCCAGATGATTCAGAGAACATAACTTGGCCAGGCTACAGGAGTGGAGGAAAGAACTTCTAAAATTTGTAAATCTCCAGTTTTCTTTAAAAATCTGAACCTCTTTGGTGTGAGTAAATGATTCCTGTAAAATACTAGTGGTGAAAGTGGGGAAGAAGGTAGCAGTTCAGGCTTTCAGGGCAACTTGGATTTATACCTTGAAATAGCTACCAACACTTGGCAGTCACATTTGACATTTCAGTTAAATTACTACTGACTTCTCATCTTAGTGCCAAAAATTCTAGAGTGCTTTCCCAAATGGAGATGAGGAAATTTACAGACTACTGTTCTTGAGACTTTTTTCTCCTTTAGGATTATAGGACAGGCTCTCATCACTTGTGGCCTCTTGACTAAAAGTAATTGGACTTTGGCAATTTTACTTTCCTCTCGCTTGTACTGCTGGGTGTTTTGCATGCTTGCATGGGTTGTCCACTGGAGGTTAGAACAGTAGGTTATTTTGTTGCCTGATGCCTGTACATCAGGGGTGGCCAAACTTTTTGGACGTGTTGGCTGCACAGTGATTTACAGATTAAGGCTCTGGTCTGCACCAGTGCCAGCAAGGCTGCTGTTCTCTCTCGCTGACACATTGCACTGCTTTAAGCCACAAACTCTTTGCTTACCCTTTCAGTCTTATTATAGTTCTTATCCCACTTTTCCTTTTGACCCAAAACGCTCCATTATTTCTGCTTTGTGCTGGGCTCCACTCCTATCTCGGTCACAAATCACTCGTTTAAATGCAGAACAAATAGAAGCAGCTGGCTGTGCCCTACCTGTCTTGCAAAGTGGCCACAGAAGGGACCATTTCTGCTGCAGTATGGAGTACAAAACCAGGCCAGATGTTGTCCTTAGGATAGAGTGTGGCCATCTGTGAAGATCTGTGTTTTAAACAGGTGGTCTTAAAGGAATATATCTGTATTTTTCTCTTAAAAATTGCATCGGTAGATGGGCTTCCATTTAGCATAACAAAAAAAAAATAATGTAAAACCCCCAAACATGTGGAAGCACTGGCTTCTCTGTGGGTGTATCTTTGAGTTTCTAGAAGGAAGATTTGACACTATAGGAAAACCTGAAATGAGAGTTTCTTTCCCTAGTTTTACTCAGTAAGTATTAAGAACAGTTTTACAATGCCCTGGTTTCCCAGAACAGCCATGGCAGGCAGGCCATGAGGAGCCCTGAGTCAGCTGGGAGATTCAATCAAGGCAGCTGCCCCAAGCTGACTCACAGGTGTATCCCACACCACTTAAATTAAGCTCATTATAAAAGGAGGGAGTTTACTGAGGGTGGAGTTCCTTTTCCTGTAGTTCCTCTGTCTTGGCCTGCTGCTCCTGCTCCTAAGAACCAGGTTGTGTATAACCTTGTGTACTTTATAGGGGTGATTGTATTAGTTTTGTTGTTTCATAAAATCTGTTTCTACTTCAACCCATGGGGCTTCTCCTTTTTTTATATTTTTCCCTGATTCCCCTTCTCAGCTGGGGAGGGATCATGGGGTGGTAGAGCAACTGCTACAGTTTAGCCCTGGGTACAGGCTAAACGTAGACATACCAGTTCAGAGCACAGGGTCCATCTGGTGTTGTATTCTGCTTTCAACTCAAGCAATTATATCAATGGTATTTTTTTTTCATCAGCCATAAGATAGTGATTAGGGAAGAGTAGCAGCAGGAACATTAGAAATACTTTTTCAGCCAACAGTAATTTTTAGATCATGGGATTTTGTGACCCTGATGTAACTTGTCTGTTTAGTTACCTGCAACAGATCTTTCTCTCAAGTACTTATCCAGTCTTCCTTTGAGTCCATGAAAACATTTTGTATTCATGTCCTTTGGCAAGGAGTTGTGTAGAATTACTACTCCCAGCATAAAGAATAAGCTCTTTTTTTGTTTCTTCTTTTGTTTGTTTGTTTTGTTTGATTGAAGTATTTTTGAACTTGGCTCCTACTAATGTTTTTCCTAACAATTTGCATATCTGACTTTAGTGATTAAATATAAGCAGGTTTTTAATTTACTATATTTCGATTGCCTTAAAAGCCAAGGAGGACTGTGGACTATGCTCATTATTTACATCATTTCTCTTGGTAGTTTTACTTAACTTAACCTTTCAGAATGAATCTAAATGAATCTGTAATGAAGGCAGAGCTTCATAGGAACTAATTAATGCAGATTTTTCAAGTTTGATGATGCATGTGGGGAAGAAATTATTATTAAGTCACTTCACCTCTTGCTGAGGGTGAACAGAGAGAATAAGAAATTTTTGCTGATCCCAGATACCATTTTCTGTTCATCTGAATGAAAAATGGGCAGAGTGTGTGAATATGGGCTCAAAAGATGCTGGTCAGGGCCATTAAGGCCTATTGGTATACTCAGCCCTGCCATGTCGCATGCACAGTATGGCTGATGTACAAAGCACTTTTGCAGAGGTAACCCTCCAAAGACATTTTTGTTTTAAGTGCATTAGGAAAGGGTGAACTGATTTAGAAAAACAAACCGAGTCTCTTGTTTTAAAATGTTTACAGGCTAATTCCAAGCCTTTTTAAAACGTTTGCATTCATTCAGAATTGTTTCTTTATTTTGTTTTGCTCTGTCCCTTCTGTCTGGGTCTGTTGTACTGCTATGGTGGTCTTATGTTGGTGGTAAGAAACAGTATACTATCCACCACCATCTCTGTCAGCCTACTGCTCCTTTTTCACTGTTCCTGCTGAGCTCCTGGACTCTTTGAAATTAGTGCAGGACTGCAGTAAAGTTACTTAATTGATTTAAACTTTATCAGCAGAATACATAGGTTTTAGGGAGCATCTTCCACCCAGTCCAAATAATCAAATTCAACCTGAACTTTCTACTAGCATGAAGTGTGTCTGGTTACAACCAAGAGTGGGAAGCCTCCTCCAGCAAGCAAAAGAAAAATCCCTTCAAAATATTATCAGTGGGTCATTAAAAAGAAGGTGGTGGCAGCAGTTAGACACCTAAGGCATCAACCTACAAACGGTTTTGCTTGTCATTAGGTATTGAAATTGAAGGATAGATTATATTTTTTTAATTTTCTCTTGTGCCTCCATCTGGTTGCATTCAGGTCTAGGACTGCGCCAGAGTTCTCTACAGGGCCTTAAGGCATGACAAATTTAGAGGCTTCAGATAAAGGCTTAAAGCATTTTGTAGGTTGAAGTTTGCTCAATATTCTATCTATCCTCCTTGAAAAAGAGTCCCTGGCTTTAGCTTATCATATAGCCAAAACTACAAAGAATCAGTGGATAAGGAGTATCTTTTGAGCATGTTAGAAAGGGTTGTTCTCATCTTAAAAGTGACTGTGATGTGATTACATTGAGTTGGAAATGCTATTTTATGAACAGTAACAAAAGAATTAGTTTTCAGTAGAATAATTTCAAGATGTATCCACTGCATCTAATGTGCAAAGATGTCTGAAATTCATCAAGGACAAGACGTGAGTGAAGCAAATATGTGGAAAGCTAATAAAGACTCCAGGAGGTCCTGAAATGTAAAAGAAATACCAGAAGGACTGTAAACAATAAGTGTTTAACAAGTGCTGACTTAAAGCTACTGAAGATATAATAGGTTTAAATTTACTGTTAGGAATGATAAAGTGTAGAAGGTCTGGCTTTGATGTATGGCCAGAACCACCAGTATGATAATTCCTGCCACTTTGATGTGGGTACCTGGGCTACAGATTTTGGAATTCTGTGTGGTTTTAGTCAACCCAGTTTGTGCCAGGGCCAAAACTGGAGGGGAAATGTGCTATCCGTACAAGTCAACCACAGAAAAACTAGCCAAATAACTTTAAGAGTCTCAATTTAACCCATGAATGTCAATACATGTAGCATGAAATTACATCCTTGATGTGATTTGTTGGGCCGAAGTGTAGTACTCTAACGTGATTTGTAGCAAGTTTTGAGTGCAACAGAAAATGATTGTCTCTGACACACTGCTTAGTTTGCTGTTGCTGAGCTAATGTATCTAGAGCAACCATCTTGATGGAGACTGCCACCATCTTGATAGGAGGAAAATAATGGTTATGTTTTCAGTTTTTTCTCTTTGATTATTAAATTTTTGGAGCTGTGGTGGACCACAGGAAGTCACGTAAGGGAAAACGATCATTATAAAAATGTGTGCTTTGCAGTACTGTTATTTGCAAGTTTCTACAGAGGCCATTCTTGAAACCTAGAATGTGCTGAGAAAGTGGGCTTTCTTATACAAATGTGTTCATGGATGCTGGTCAGGGGAATTCTGAGTCCCAAGTTTAAAATGCAATACAGTAAATTAAGGAGCATTCAATAATGCTTACATGAAACTGCATGAGAACTGACAGTTACATCTAAAGAAAGAGAATCCATAGTCATAATTGAAAGTTCTCTGAAATCACCATCTCAGTGTGCAGCAGCAGCCAAAAAAAAGCCCATAAGTTGCTGGCATTATAAGGAAGGGTACTGAGAACAGGACAGAGAGCCTAATTCAGTAAAATCCTGATGTACCACATACTGAGTACTGTCTGTGCTTCTGGTTTCTGCATTTTGAGAGGAGATAGTGGAGGTCAAGAAGTTTCATAGGAGGGCGACTTAAATGATAATGGAGATGGAACTTGTGCCTTGTGAAGAGCAACTGAAACAGCTAGGACTGCTCAGTTTGAAACGAGGAAGGCTGGCAAGGATTATCATCAAGGTTTACAAGGACACGAAAGTGGTAGGTAAGGTGAATGCAAAACGTTAATTAGCTGCTAACATGGCTGTGTTACAATTAGAAGGCACTTGTTGAAACTAACAGGAGATCCATATAAAACAGATAATCCTTTCTTAAAAGGCAGATAGCTAATTTTGGTATGTGTTGCCACAAAGGACTGTAGAGACAGTATTTAGTGGGTTGAGAAGAGTTTAAATGAGTCCATGAACATCTGGTCCATAAATAGGGAGGTATTCTTTAACATCCCTACTCTAGAGAATTTGGTTGTTGGAGAATAGGAGAATGACCTCAGATAAAGACAGGCTTGTGTATTCTCCCTAGTTAGCATCTCCTGTTGCCACTCTACAGGGTCCCAGGCTAAGATGGACCATGGGTCTGACCCAGTACATCATCTCCCGTGTTCTTATATTTTTGAAGATAAATGTTAGTAATCAATGATGGAAAAACTGTAATAATGCACTGCAAATTGTAGGCACTAATTAAATTACATATTTCCCCAAATTAATTTAATAAAGAAGTTAGATTGCTAACCAGAATGCTCCTTATATATCCAATAACTAAAGTTGAAAAGAGTTTTCAGAAGAATCCATGATTTTACATGGCAATTACTGATATTATGTATATGTTTGTTATAGCGTTTTGGTGATTTACAGCAAATAAGTCACTCCCATTTCACCCGCTTGCTGCTTTTAGATGCTCTTTTATTATTATGGCTATATTACTGTCAAGTACAGAGGAGAAAAATGCTCACAGAAAAAGAGAATAGTTTTTGTTGTTCTTGTAATTCCAAAGTTGGAGGAGAAAAAACGTTTGCTTATTTGAACTCCTAACCTTTTGCTCTGGAATTCTTACATCAGGGTGTTTAATGAGTCTTCTGGCTTCAGGCATGTCAGAAATATCACTGAGCTAATCTCTCTTTCAGATATTTGATACTTCCATTTCCAATTGAGATCAGAAAGTGTGGAGAAGTGTAATTTTTTAATTTTTTTTTTTTTTTTGAAGTTTGGAAACAAAATCTGATTTTCACTCAACTTTGTGTCATTAGAATAACTGGCTTTATACATATTTTGAAGTCCCAGACCAGGTAATGCTAGAGTTTTAGCATTTTTCCTTTATGCAAATAACTTGTTAGTCTTTAGTAATGGAGACCTATAGAAGCCATGATTTTGTACTTCTAAAGGGTTTGTGGAATTTCTGTTACAGGGTAATTTGAAAGGTGTTTTTACAATTCAGCCAGTAACTGTCAGCATGACATCTTTGTCTGTTGGAGGGAACTTCTTTGACTTAATGGGTTTTGTACTGGTCTTAAAAAAAAAAAAAAAAAAAAAAAAAAAAAAAAACCAACTAAATTTTGTTTGATAAAGACTAGATTACTTCACCTGCTTCACCTTTCCATAGAAAGCTTATGAAATATCACAGAGTTTAGGGATGGTAGAATATGGACATTATTATATCATCCAAGCATTATTTTCCAATATCTTATTCACAACTTTTAGAAAGATATTCACTGTGGTGTGAATATCTTTTCAAAAAGTATGTACTGTGGAAGTAATGAAATTGAATACTGCCACTGATCATACCACATGTTGGCTTATGGTGCTGCTTGCTTTTTAGTACTGCTGGTGTTCTCCGATTATGATGTGGAGAAGCCTGACTTGACTACTGGAATGTACGTATTTTTAATTTTGAGCTTCATCGTTCTGTCTTCTAATTTATTGAGGTGTTTATTCATGAGAAGGAAAAGATGAACAGTAGGAAGTGCAAGAGCCATTTCTGTCAGTCAACTTGCTGGCTCTACAAATTTTTTAACTTACTACAGGATCTCTCCACTATATGCAAGAAAGAAGTTTCTAATTTAAAGCATTTCTGTATCTAAATATTCAATTTGAGGTTTCTACTGGAAAAGTAGTTTCCAACAAGAAGTGAGTTAGCTTTGCTACTGTGCCGATTTAAAAAAAAAAAAAAAAAGAGCTGGGACTTTGTGGGAAGAAATAATTTGAGAGCATTAAAAGAAGAGTAGTTATTTAGTAGCACTGAAGTAATGAAAAGCCTTACGGTTCTTTTATTTTCTGCTAGAAGAAGCTGTTTCCCTTTTCCCCCCCAATTACAAGAAATTGTGATTTCCTTCTGATGGAGCATGGCATTAAGTTTCCCATTCAAACGTGGGGTGATTCTTGATCACAACCTTTTTGTGCAGTGGCACAGAAAGCAGAAATTTGGTTTATGTGCTACTTTGACAAGATAGTGCTTAAAATATTTCTATTTGGTTTATACACAGAGATCATTTTCAAAGAAAGTTGGTGAGTTGTCTCTCAGCTGGACTATCATCCACAGGTTTTTTTCCCCCTTTTTCTAGTACTCCAACAGAATGCTGATCTTCCTGGAGGTTATCCTGTACATGCCTGAAAGAGATAAAGGTAGTCTGCAGGGGTGAGAGATATTTCATCAGAATTTATTACTGTTCAAAGCCACCATAATGGTTTCTGCTTAAGTCTTTAGTGTTAAAACCCGTGCAAATTACTAATACTGTGACAAGCTAGAAATGTTGTAGGTGTCTGTCATGCAGTATTCCAAGAGAGACCAGAAAGAACCAGCAGCTGAAAGCTCAGTGAACTTGCCTTAATAGTTTGTCATGTTGAAGCCAGGTTGTGTTCTGCAAGGCAGAGATAAACTATGGGTCTATATACCTTCTGCTGCTGTCAGTTAGCATAGCTTAACTCAATTGGGTAGACTTCCTCAGTTCTTTTCTACCTAAAGGCATGGCTTTACATAAGATACAAGGAGCTCAAGAAAGCCGCCCAATTATAAGATTTTGAGCAATGGAAGCTTTTTTAAAAAAAAAAAACAAACAAAACAAACCTCAAACATTAGAAAGCAACATGTAAAAAAAATAAACAGAAAAAACACAAACATTAGAAAGCAAAGGGATATACTTGACACAGGTAGCTGTTACATTCATCTCACCACTAAATATTTATACTTTAGGAATGTGGTCCAGGTTCTTCTACTTCTTTCTGAGCATAGTAACCAGATGTAAAACATATTTAAGCTTTTATTAAGCAGTATAGTAAAAAAAACCTGGAAAGGTCACAATAGTGCTGAATTCTTTTTGACGTAAGCACCTCAGTTCCTCTCACTTCCAAAGGGAACAGTCCAAGGTAACTATGTAAAATACACTTGAGTTTAATGCAGTTGTACTCACAACCTACATTGTGTTCCCAGGCTGCTCCTGGCAAACTGGTTATTACAATTATTCCTCACTTTCAGCTTTCAATACCATGTGAAAGAGTGTGACCTCTGTCTCCAAAGCTACAAGGAAATTTATATTTTTATTCTTGCTGCCAGCTTTCCGCCCACTGGAAGTTGGTAATGCTTTGAAGACCCAACAGATGAAGAGTCTAGCTGCAGGCTAAGGAATAGATTTGCCCAGGTGGTCACTATAAACTTGAGCTGCTGAGCACCAAGCTGAAAAAAATGCCAGCTGTTATGGATTGAGGATTAATGTTGCTGAGTTGCTTTCTTTCTAAGAAAGGGATTTTTACTTACAGTAGTCAGTGAGTCATACAAGATCTCTGAAGAATTGTCTCTTCAAAGATACTATGAAAGTATCACTTCAAGGTAAAGAAATTTAGATACTTGTAATTAACCATAAGTGAGGGGAGCTTCATGCACCCTTATCTAAGTGGACACTAGGGCTTGATGGGAAACGGCTTCCTGTCATATCAAATGTTGAGATTATGCGATAAAAAGTTTTCCTCTTCTATATCTTTGGCAGGGTAAAACAACTGAGGTCTGTGCTTCCAAAGCTAGATAGTTACTATTACCCAAACTAGCTTCTTTTAGTTACCCTGAGTATTCTTTTGTAGTGCACTTAAGAGCTTGTTGTGAAAAGAGAAATTAAGGAGCCCTGCCATGAAAGGAATTGATATGTCAGCCTTCAATGAAGAAAATCTCTGTTCAAGGACTTTGCTATTCTACCTGATGCCTATAAGGGTCTCTACTGAATACTGTAATATCCCATCACTGAATCAGGAGCCAGCAAGTAAATTATATAGCAATATTATAGCAGCAAATAATGGGGGCATAAGACAGATACCCTCAGACTGCCAAGTTGGTAGGAGACTTGTCTGCAGCGTGAATCCTACTGGTTCAAATCCTTATGAGAATGTTGAGGGACAAGCCTTAAACTCTGGAGTACTGTACATTTTGAGGAAGATACGTATTTTTTTCCTCTCCAGTTTTGCTCAGAAATTCTATGTGGGGTCTGAGATACCTTCTGCCTGTTTTATCAAACCAACATGTGGTGGCTGTACCATGATTTTCAGTATCGCGCCTCCATGTGCCTAACAGACTAACCTTACTTTTATGTTTGTAATTCTCTCTCTTGTTTCTGTTGGGAAGTTGCAGATAAGGTATGAGAGATTGTACAGATTTAAAGAAATAGACCATTTCTATTTTGGCTATTGTTTTTAAAATATTCTGAAATGCCGGATTACAAGTTCCAGTGTAAGAATAGAATTGTTTTGTTAGAAGGGAGTATACTGATAATTTCTAGAATTAAGAAATAAGCACAAACACCCCACGCCCCCAAACACGCAGGTTTGTGGGTGTCTTTAGTGAGCAAGTTTGTCAGGAAAGAGAAGGACTGTTAAAAAGATTCACAGCAACAGGAATCACCACTGCCATGCCATGTATCACGTTAGCTATTCATATTTGTCTGTATTTCTCTTCTTTGTTTTTCCTGGTTAACTCAAATAAGGCTGAAGTCAGCACTGGCACAAAGAGTGCATCTTTTTGGACTTCACTTAGGGATCCATCCTGATGTTGCTGTACAAAATAGCAGTTAAGATTCTAGCTTCAGGAATATTGGCAAGATACCACCCCTGACTGTCATTTAGGGAAAGGTGGTATATTATACAAGCAAGTCATCAGCAATCACTTAGAAAGCTGACTGCTGATTCTAATTCAGAGGGTTTTGTCATCTTGTGATCAATCTCCATCAGTCTGCTCTGCCATTTTGAATGAAGTTAGTTGTTTTCTGTGTACCGGCTGTGAACCAAGGGAGTTGCTGGCACATAATTATTTGATTCTAACCAGTGAGAGAGCACAAATATTCAATATGCACTTAATTTTTTTGGATGGAGTATAAATGACCTCGTCATGGGTATTCTTCTGGGAGTTTAGAGAAAATATTTTCTATGTAAATTATGATAAACAGTAATTTATAGTGAAACAGTAACACATCTTAGGCTGTCTCCCAGTGTTTCATCTTCAAGGAACAGGCTATTTGCAAATGAATATTTTTTTTTTTTATTCCTGTCTGTTTGCAGTTTCAAAAGTATGAACTCATTGAAACCAATTGTAGGAACAGGTGCAGAAACCTGTGAAAATCTTGCTATTTTCCATTATTGTCTAAACAGGGATGTAGAAACTGAGGAACTCAGGTTGGTGTTGAAAATAACAATCCTGGGTTTTGCAGTTGCTTATATATCTGAATACATCTGTTTCTCTGAGGGTCATGTAACATAGTTATTCTTTATATCAGGCATCAGCTAACTTGGGGGAGTGCTCAGAGTATGAGTGAAACTATGAGGGCAAAGTGTATGTCCTCCATATTATCATCTTTAAGATGTGAATTCGATGTTCGAGTCTCCTGACTGAGCCAAGGGATCCTCTTCTTGGCTATGCTACAAGGAAATATTAAGTCTGTCAAAAATGAAAGTTAGTCTGGAAGACCAGTGAAGGATGGTGATACTATAATTTACCATCTTTGCTCATTAATGGTTTCCTATAGGATAACCAAAATATTTAAAAATAATTTAGTAAAAACTCTGTTCTTTCTCAGACATAGATGACTAGAAGAATGTTCTTGTAAACAAGGAATTGATGTGCGTTTCTTCATCCTAAAATGATACTCAGTGATGAATATTTTCCAAATTTGTATTAACTCCCATCTGTTTTCACTCAATTCTGTATGTTCTAATGAATTCTTCAAGTGTCATAAAACCAGACTTTAATGGACAAATATTTTGAACCTGTTAATAACTAGGCTTATGCCTTAAACATTTCCACTGCTTACTCACTATAAAGAAAAACAGCTGAGAAGATTAGATGTTAGATTGGCTAAGATTAGTTTTATAGTACTTAAGACATATTTTATAATACTTAAGTTCTGTTGCAATGCAAGCTGTAAGAAAGGCAATAAATCCAAAATATCTATATAGGTTTTTTTTTAAAAGGTATTGTTATAGTATGTTCCACCTCTCTTGCCATCTTATCCAGAAAAAAAACAAGTAGTGGTAATATGAATTTAAATACGTGAAGAGGTGTCTCTGAAATATTAAAAAAAAATCACATTGCCTTGTACACTGAATATGATAGTGAAAAAAACATGTCGGGCAACGTTTGAAGAAGCTCTACCACAGTTCTTGGGATGGATATAGTTTGGCAAAATCTGAGTTCCTATAATTCACTGGAATTTAAAGATTCTCATACTTGACAAGTTGCCTTTCACACATAGCAAATGATCTCACACTGCAAAGAGGTGTTCCTTTGCATAAAGCAAAGCAGTCTGGTTCTCCTTGAATTAATCCAATTGTGCAGTTGTGGTGCACAATTTTCAAATGTTCAAGTGTCTTCCTTTCCTGATGTAACAAAGCTATTATTCTTTCTAGGTTAATTGAAAATATTTAGCAGTGGAGCAGTCTCCCACACTACCTTTCTTGCCTAAGTATATGCAGGAATGACTTTCACAGCTTTGTAAGTACTCCCTTTAGACAGGCTTTCAGGAGAGATGTTGCATGGCTGCATATATCTCCAGGACTATTTTAACTCTAGAAGGCAGTGACAGTACAGTATCACTATAATGTTCTATTTAGAGCCCCCTCTATGACAATACTAAGCAAGCTGCTGCTGTGCTAAGTATGACACTTTCTGGAAGGTTATAAGATCTCTGTATTAAATTTGAGCCAATCAGGAAATATGGACGCATATGTTGGTATTGATACCCAAAACCATGTGCATATTTATGTTTTTCAGTAGTTGCATGAATCTCACAAAGACAGTACAAATCTTGCTCAGGAGAGAGATCCTCTTATTTGCATTTTACATAGTCTTTCAGAGACTGAACCATTACAGTGAACTGTTGATCTGAAATGGAATTAATAGTTCTATGCAGTATCCATGGCATCATTTGTTTGTTGAAGAAGCAGAAATTTATCAACTGATGACCTGTATTTTTCGTTGTACTTACTCTCCTGCTTATACTTGATATAACACTTCCCAGAGGCATTCCCTACACATTGGCTTAACAATACACTGCAATCCTTTTGACTTTAAGGAGTCCTCACGCAGTATCCATCATTCTACTAAAGATAATGTTATTTTAACATAGAGAACAATTTCTGTTAATGTTTACTAAATGTTTACTATTGTTCTGACTGAAATACTGCTTCAGAATGTACTGCTCAAGAAAGTGAAATAAAGTTCACTCAGTATTGCAACGTGCAAGCTAATGGAATCCCTAAATTGGATTCTTCTATCTAAATTAAGTTTTGCCTTTATGACTCACATTCTTTATATTCATATGCTCTTGTCAAGACTAAAATAATTTGTGATTATATGCATATTTTTATAAACCTATTTTATAAATGTATCCAGAGATTTAAGGCAGCATCTTTCTGAAAGTTCAAGAGCCCATGGGACATTTTCCAAAGATAGCTCCAACTTCTGTGTGCCTTGCTCATGCAGATGACATTTGCATCAAAAAGATGACTGAATAAAGTGAACCTACTTTGAAGCTATATAATTTACAAAATCTTAATTTCATTGCCAAGCCTATGACAAAATTCCTATTATTCTAGTGGTCCAAGTCTATGACAAAATTCCTATTATTTTAGAGGTTCCAAGATTTCATCCTCTTATGCTTCCTAGAGAAGCTGGGCAAACCATTTCTTTTAGGACGTTGACAAAATAAGCCCCTCTGAAATTCAGAATGTTAAAAGCTTAGAGTTTCAAAGTTTGGCTCTGGATCCAGCTTTTGTGCAAATTCAGAGGGATGTCTCTTAAGTTCTAATTTAAGGTCATTCATATCTGCTTATAATTTAACCATATAGTAATAACTGTAATACCTTAAAGGACACTTTAAGGGGCTTAGGAAAGAGCACAGAATAATAATTGCTGGCATGTCTTTCATGATAGTTAGCAATGATGAAACAGTTTAATTACTAAATAATAATAGGGAAGAATATTATGCTGACTCAGTTAAAATGAGGGGTTTTTTTTGGTGAGTTGCTTTTGGGATGTGTTTTTGTGGGGTCAGTGTGGGTCGTTTTGGCCAATAAAGTTTTATTGAGACTTGTGAATCTAAATTTAGTATCACTGTATATAGGCTTGTAGAATATTTTAGGTCTGAATGTTATCTGGTCCAGTCCACTGCTCTAAGCAGGGCTAGCTTCTACATTGTATCAAGTTGCTCCATGCCTTGCCTAATAAAGCTTTGAATACATCCAAGGACCATCATTTGATAGCCTCTCTAAGCAGCATGTTGCCTGCATAGCTACCTTCTTTTCAATGTTTTTTGACTTACGTGCAATCAGAATTTCATGATCTTTTCTTTTACTCTGTATTTCTGATAAGAGCCCTACTGTATTCTAGGTAGCTGCCCACCAGGTACCTGAACAATAGAAACTCTAAGTCTTATCTTCATGGACTTGGGTCTCAGCCTCTTGTCTTACATCATGTCCTCCAGACCAGTTTAGTGGTTCTCCTCTGGACTCGCACCATTTTGTCAGTCTCTCCTTTATTAAGGGACCATGGACTGTGTGTGGAGCCTCTATAAACTGTTCAATAAAATAACGTGCTTCCTGGAGCCTTTGAAATTCAACTTTTCATCTTTAAGTCATTATACACAAGAGAAGCTGTAAAATTTCCTCTATGAATTTATTTGGTTTTAATTCCCATTTGAGAAATAATTAAACTAAAGTAAATGACTATATAAAGGTTTCTGATCAGGATAATGGCAGCTCTGAAATGAAGTCAGAAGTCCTGCTGCTTGTTTACCCACCCAACAACTGAGTAAAATTATTTAAAATTATTTATTTTCTTTTTTGGTCCCTGAAAAACTGTGTGTCCTTGTGTTTTATATTTAGGGAAATTCAAAGGCATTTATATAAATCCTAGGGTTTTGCGTCTATTATTTTCTAAGTTTCTTTTGGTATTTGTCTTCTTTTAGCCTCTCTTTAGTTGTACTAAGGGAACTTTTAATTCTCTTATAGCATTCAGCTTATTTTCATGTAGGTATACCTACTCTACTTAATTTGAAAAACTTTCCTCTTTCTGATTTGCTTTCCTGCGTGCAGCATTCAAAATGTGCTGTACCCACAAGCAGTCTTACAGTGAACCACAAAACTTGGGAAATAAGTTGCTGTTCAGGAGTAAAGCCTACATAAATAATTTCTTAACTAACTTAGGTCCTCTCCTTCACTCCAGTTCCTAAGAGATAAGATGCCATGCTAAAGAAGACCCGAGTACTACTTGGCTTTAGAAGGTTGATTTCAATAGAGGTTGGTTTTACTAACGAGCCATTTACTCTTTGTTGTCAAGGAGAACTTGCCAGAGGACCTAAAAGGTCATTAGCCTCCACATAACACTATACAGTGTAGCAGATGCTTCATTCTGTGTGACAAGGAAAGGCTTTAATGGTCTGTCAAGAAATCTCAGCCTCATCACTTTATTTTTTTACTCATCTGTTGCTGTCTAACAATGAGTTGCCATTTTATTGATAGATGGACTTTTACTTATATTTTCCAGTGATGACAGTAGAAGGAAATTAAAGAAGCATTGTCAGTGTCGTTGCATATTTTACTCCTGCTTTTAATAACTCATCCTTCTACGTAGAGTGAATTGGCCCTTAGACAAGAATTAAAGCCAGACATGTAGATTCCTTCAGCTTTTAAAATTCCATTTGGCTTGATAATTGTAAGTGCAGACAAGCCAGACATTTATTTTAGAAAATACCCAAGAATTTCAAGGAGCAACATAATTGTCACCTTCTTTTGTGTACTATAGTTACTGAATTGTTATGATCCACAAGTATCAGATGTGACCTACATGCAGTTTTAGGACCCTTCCTAAAGGGTCCTAAATGTACATGCATGGTGTCTCAGGAGTAGAAGGATGCAGAAACTAGTACCTGGGGTACTTGTTACAGAGAATGTTCCTTTGCAGTTGTAGTCTTTTGTGATTCCTTATGTTTCAAATATGCGTAGTGTGTGATCTGAGGAAATACAAACTACAGCATAAATTGCCTGAAGAGAGTTTGTTTGAATTTAGCCACTCTTTTAACCATCATGGTGGCCCTACAATGTGATTTTCCTTCTCTTTCTTATTTAGGCATCTGTGTCTTCAGTGCTATATAAATCATCTGAGTTAATCTGAGAAGTGAAGGTTTCCAAGTAAGAGCAGCCACACCCTGAAGGCATGGCATGTGAGACAGAATGCCTTCTATTTTAGGAATTCTTCCTTTCATCCAAAGAAAACCCATCAGAAAGTCATGCCTAGCCATCAGGGTCCCCTGGATAAATGGAATTTTATTATGTCATCTTGACACTAAAAAATACTTATCTCCATTCTAAATGTGGTTACAAATTGGCTAGTGGTACTTTGTGTTCAGGGTGTGCAAATGGATTTCACTACCACCCAATAGCAGAGGAAATCTTTTATCCTGGAAAGAACATCTGTGCCTATTTCTTATTTGCTCCATTTGAATGAGGTAAATTTAATCGTATTTACACTGCAAGAGAATGGAAGCCTCTGAAATTGCTCAGAGAAAAAAGAGCAACAAAGTAAAATTCCCACTCTGGGAACACTTTTTTTAGGAACATTAGGATTTTACTGAACAAGATTTTCAGGATTACTGATACCTCTGTCTGACTCTTTCTGAAGAGAAATCTTTGCATAGGGTCAAATAGCGCATGTGTGGAGAGCCCAACAAGGCCAATTTGTATTGGATCAACTGCAGGCATACTGCTCAGGTATTTTGTGCAGATGCAGACCAAGTCTACAGGTAAGGCTTCCTTTCTCTTCTGGCCATCTGTACATCTCCGATGAATCATCAGAGTCCAGTTTGTCTGCCCAGGCAAAATTCGTGGCTGGAAAAGGGATGTCCTGGCTGGGAGAGCTAAAATGTACAGTATCTCACCTTTAGTTTCAATGTAGAAAATAAAACGGAAATCAGCAACAATTTTTTGTAGATACTAGAGTGGCCATTATACCATAAAACAGTGACCTAATAGGAAGTCATTCCGTTCTTCTTTGAAAAGATATGTTACTTTCAAACTGTCTGTTTTTACAAAATCTAATTCAGCCTACCTGAATGTGCTTACAATTCACAGGACATTCTCCTACCTCAAGGTTCCAAATCATTTTTAGTGTGGATCACATAAAAAATATAGAGATTGTCCTATTTAGTACTTCTTTACATGTTTGCAGTCCCACAAGGTATGTTTCATCTGATTCATGTTCACAGTGGGACCCTGCAATTTGCAGCTGTGCAGACAGGATCTGCTGTTTTAGCAGCATTCAACTGTGGTTTGGTAGATAGAAATGGTGAGGGGGTAGAACCATATTGCTGAGTAGAGTTTTTTGTGATCTGTGAAATAAAGATCTGTGAATTAAAAGTGCTCATGAACCAAACTTTGGAATCTTTCAGGACAGTTATAGCAGGGTTATATTTTTCTTATTCTTTTTTTGAGGACATGAGGACCCTTGACAATTTCAAAATTAATTGTCTAAAACAAGGCCCATAGAAGACTGAAACAGTGCTTCTTTAACAATGTATTACTGATTTAGGAGCTGAATTCTATTCCCTTTCATTTTGACATATGAAAATTTAAGTATTTTGAAATCTGAAGCATATGAATACATATAGTATCTTTGGATGTGTCAAAGGGAGGTTTCCTAACATGTGCTTTGGAAGTAATGTACCCTTATGAAGTGGAGTAATTATAAGGTAATTATATCTTTCTCTTAGAAAGGATCACTAAAGATGCTTATGTCACTGCCTGTTTATTCTTGTCTCAATCAAATGGCTTTGTTTTAAAAACAGGCAAAAATAAAATAAAAAGAACAGTGAATCATTACCTGTTATTCAAATATCCAGCTATTCATAATCTTGCTGAAAGATCCATTATGTATTATTTTAGGAGTAGGAAGGGAAGTAGGCGTACCACTTGAAGAATTAGAACTTTTAGGACACATTTTCAAGTTTCCTCACAGAAATATGCCTCAGTTCCATCCTTGCCCTGCTTTTATTCCAGTTCTGGAGTGAAATTCCGGCCTGGGTAAAACAAGTATTTTTACTACTTAATTCACTCACGTCAGGACTTGGCTGTTATTGCTCGAACCAAGACTGTCTTTCTCTAGAGCTGTTCTGTGATGGAAGTGAGTGTTCACAAGGAAGTAGGACAGAGCCAGTGATTTATTTCAGGGTTCTGATGGAGGACAGTAGCTTCTTGCAAATACAGATACTTCTTAGTAAAAATAAATACTAGAGGTAAAAGCAATGAAAGAGCCATTCTCATTATAGGAATCTGTAGCATAAGTAAGAAGTAAGAAAATATGCTCTGTAGAGAAGCGGCCACAAAGAGAGGAAAAATCAATAAATCAAAAGGTAATGGGAACTGAACAGGCTATGGAGTCATATCTAACAGCTGCCAGCTGAAAAGAATATTGTAGCTGTTACCTGTTAAATTGTAAGAAATCTGAGAAATGAGAAGATCGCAATGTAGCAGCTCGGAGCAATGCCAAGCACCATACTGTGTGTATCTGCCTAAACAAGGAAAATGTAGAACACTAATCCATTAAAAGCTCCCATAATAATAATAACCTAAATTAGAGCAATGATTTCTGACCTTTGGCATAAACCCTGGAGCCTAGTAGACCTCAGAATAGGAGAATGGGCTTGAGCTGCAAACTGAGCTTCCAGGTTTTGAACACGTGATTTTTCTGGACCACCTCCATTTCAGCAACATGCAGGAAGCGAAGAATAGATCCCCTTAGAATAACATTCACTAGGTAAGCAAAAGCAAAGTCAAAGTAGATGCATGCTGTATTTTCTTCTTCTGAGGCCTCCCACGGTAGGAGAAAACAGGGAAAAAGCATGACTGGTACTCCATCCAGCTGACACAAAGTCCCCAGGGTGTGTCATCAGAGGACATATGTTTTCTTATTACCTAGGGCTTTAGCTTTTGTTTGGGTTTGATTTTTTAAATTTGTTTCCTTTTTGCTCTGGAATGTCCAAGTAATTTTATAACTGTTTTAAAGAAGATGGGGGAGTACAGTTTGAGTTATCTGGATTTTTCTTTTCTCTTTGCGAGAAAGCCTATGGAATTTGGCATCTTAACCTGGCCCTGCCTGATGTGATCGCAAACACAGTCAGATTTTTATTAAAATGTTTTGAATCTTTCAAACATGATATTGATAACTGAAATGGAGCAAAGAGGCAGTAGCATCTGGTTTTAATGAGTGTGGTGTGCTTGTACTTGAAAGCAAAACCATGCAGGAAAAGACTGAAAATTTGTGTTCAAAGAATCGAAGTATTATAGTGTTTTTTCAGTACCTGACATCTGTATGCTTAGAATGACCTGGGCGACTTCAACCAATTGTTCATATTTTTTAGATTAAAATGCCATATTTGGATCTGAAATATATTTGGTGCTTTCTTTTTTTTAGCCTGTTGTGTTCTTCTTTCCACCCCTACAATCTCAACAAAGCTCTCTGCTTTGAGCTCTATCATGCCTTATTCAACTTGGCGACCTTCTTCAATATGGTATATATCAAACTATTTTTATGTAGAAGTGTGTGTGTTCCCATTACTGCATTGTAGTCTAGACAAATAGGGCAGCCCTTTCTGGAGGTATTTTTCTCCTGTATTAACATCTGAAAGAACAGAATTACCTGAAACAACCTCCTAAACTTCAGAGCCTTATAAAAGTGAACTTAAGACATACCCTGGCTTTCAGGGGAGAGGCAGTGTCAAAACAGATTGTGCAAGAGGCTGCCCTGTCCCGTTACCTTCAACTCACATTTATTAGCAGCATTTCAGCCCAGGCCCTTCATGGACATGCTGCACACTGTTTGAATGCATTCTAGCCGGGCAGTAGTAACAGAATATGCTAACACAGCTTCTTGCATCTTTTCTAGGAACTCATATTGCTTATGTGAGGTGGGCAAATTTGTTTGGAAATGCAGCCTAGGTATCTGTTTAGGTTTCGTACTTTGAGTTCTTCCTAGTCAAGATGATTGTGATGAAGAAATTTTATTACCTAACCTCTTTCTCTGTCACTGTCTTCACAGCCTAATCCTCTCTGTCTTGGATTCAGAGAAACAGTCACTGAGGTGACTAGCATGGCAATGTAAGGCCATGAATAGTCACAGGAAAGGTGTAGTGGTCACTTTTAATACCACAGAGGAGTTTTGTGCATGGTAAATGCATCTAACTGTGAAGAATGCACCAGGTACTTGAAAATGGTAATTTAAATTCCATTTATTCCACTTGTTCCATTCCACTTATTTCAGTATGGTATCATCCTTATACTAGAACTTGAATTAAGAGTAAAAATTCGGAAAACAAATGCTTTTGATCCTAATCACCTACCTATTGTCTATATTTTGAAGTTTTAACTCAGTTTTTCACATGAAAGGCACAGGATAAGAGCCCTGATTAGTGAGCAGTATCTACATTCCTAAGTTTTCAGCTTTTAAAGCTGCAATAAAAGTGACTTTTAGTTACCACTAATAGCTTCTTTGGATCCTTTTGTTATAATCCCAAATCTGAGAAATCAATGAGGTTGGCCAGTTTGATTAAATAGTTTTCTTAAATCAGACTATTGTAAAGCTAGCTATTAAAAACAAATACGCTGGATTGCCTTTGACCATTTACAGTTTTTCTTTGGCTCCACCAAGCATGTGGACGTCTAATCAGGGGATTATCAAGTAGACTAGAGAAATATAACAAAGTTCTGTGCTCTAGTAAATATTTGTATAGCACAAGCCTGGAGAAAGTCCATGTTATATTTTACTGTTGATAATTTAATAACTCTATGGCATGCCTGAAACTGTACAGTAAATGTCAGGATGTGTCAAATGAGATATCCTGTAAAATTTAATAACCTCATACTTAAGATGAGGTGCGTGCCATGAGTAGGTAACTTTCATTGGAAAATGTGTTTTGCAAACAATGTTTAGGGCATTTATTTTAATTTTTCCAGGAAATAAAGTGCGCAATGGCCATCCAGTTTATAGTTAATAACAGTGGCAACATAAGTGACAAACAGAATAACTCATGCAGAAATAGTCCAGTCTATCACATGATCATGAGACCAACCAACAGATTTCATAGAACAGTCAAAAGATCCATGATTTCCTCTTGCTACAGAAAATAGACCATCGTGTAAACAATTGATTAAATTAACTGAATCTCTGTTGCTTGTGTTTAAGGGATAGCATACAGCATGCTGTCTGCCACAGTAGTTTGTTTGCACTGAAATTAAGCAATAATGATTGAGGCACAGAGCATTTCCTGGGGATTAATGACCGGCTGAGAGGAGTTGATGGCCCAAAGAACAGCTCCTGGCCATTAACCCCAGCCAGTCATTAATCCAAAGGAAATGCCCTGCCCCAAGGTCTTTATTACTCTTAGAAAATGAAAACAAAGAAAAACAAACCCATGAGGACCTAGGTATTTGTTCTGGGTGGTGAAGTTTCAAATTGTTTTGTGTGTGTAGATTTTGATAAAACAAATACCTTACCAGTTATTTAGCTGAAGTGCTTGGTTCTCTCTAAAGCATCTTGATATCATCTAGACCTACAGAGTAGACAAGAGGCTAACTGGAGAAACATGATCTTGTTTTCACCTTTATTAATCTTTTTCTCAGTATGGAATGCAACTTGTGTTTAATTCTAACGTGATTTAAGTAAGGTGACTGTGTACTTTAAATAAGTATCTTTAAGTAGTCTGTATCACGTTAAGTATTTAGAATAAGTGCTGGCAGAGCACCAAACAGACCCAGACACTGTTCTTGTTATATTTAAACCCTTCTTTTCCTAATTTTGGAAGCAATGGGCCATCTATACCTTTACAAGCAGAAACAGTTGTAAATATGAAAAGTACACAATAAATTGTAATTTGGCAAGTATATGTATTGGATTTCTTGGGGTAAATTGCAGACCACGTTCTTGGATGTCTGTTATGTCCTCTGTATTTTCCTGAGTTGAAGAGCACTTCAGAAAATTAAAAAAAGATGGCTATTCTTCAAGTATAAGTTTACTCTCTTCTCTACTGTGAAGCAGGCTAATCTCTGCTTTACAGCCTTTAGGAAATCTGTAAAACTGTTTTCAGAAAACATACAAACTATTGCTTTGTATACTATAGTGATATGTATTCATTAAGTAAATTGGTCAAATGTTAACAGGGAATGTGAACTTAATTTATTCATTCATAGACAAAAATTTTGCTTTCTAGACTATGCCCTCATTAAGATTAGATAGTTCCATTTACTCATTATGCTTGTAGCATTGGTGGATCTGGGGAACTTAAGTCAGTTGGGGCTGATCAAACTTAATGGTCTACGTCTAGCCACCTCTAAAGGGAGGAGAGAGGCTGGGATAGAAGTGGCAATGAGGCAGCTTAGTTTCATATCATACACTAACCTATATAGGCCAGAGATTTGCTGTACAATTTTCAGATTTTTATGGAGATATGCTATAGCAAACCTGAATACTGGAAGATTTTTTTCTTGTTTTATTAAAAGGCAGATTTATGTAGTTTTAATAACAAATAGTTAATTTACAAATAAAAATCTCTGTATAGGTGAATGTTAAGAGTTTGGCAACAATTTAAGGAAAACAAATTGAAGATAATTGTACACAGAGAAGTTGAGGCAAGATGCCTTTTTGAATTCCCTTGTAACTTCAATATAATCCAGATTAATTTGTTGTAAAGATATGTTGTGCTTTCCATATGTCATTAATTTTATACTGAAGTAACATGTATGATGAATTATTTTCAAAAGCCAATGTAGAGCTATACTTGGCTATAGTTGTGGGGAGGATGTCCTGGGAGACTATAGTGACAGTGGCTTACTGCCAATCAGACGGAAAACTGAAATTCTATTCTTGAATTTTCATCCATATAAGTATGTATATGTGGAACAGAAATCTTCTAATAAAGAGCTCTTCATTCTAGCAGGCAAAGTTAGAAGGCAGTCCAACTGATAGCTTAGCTAGAAAAATTTTTACTTCAACTAAGGTGTTATTTTGAGGGGAGAAGGTAATTAACCTTTGCGATAGTGTATGAACAGAACAGTTGTGATAGATTATCTGTCACTGAACTTTTTTAAATTATACTTTTATTTCTTCTATATGTTTGTTTCTAGAAGATATGCTTTATTTTAAACAAGATAAACTCTGGAGAGTTCTTGATGGTGTTATTCATGAGATCAGACGGGATGATTGCAATGGTTTGTTGTGGCCTGATAACCTGCTCCTATCTTGTGTGATACTAAGAAAATTGCTTTTCCCTATTCTTTAGTATCTCCATTTCTTAAAAAAAAAAAAAACAACCAAACAACCCTTATAAATACTTATAGTTTATTTGGAATTCTTCAAAAGAAAAGTAAGAATATTTTGATAAAATAACCCTTGTTGTATATGTCATTGATGCAAGGATTTAGTCATTAGTCAAACAGCACCAAGAAAACATTGACTTATAAACTTCTGCGGTTATAGTGCTGAAACTATGGAAAGGTTTTCACATAAATGTATTTACTGGGACCGGGAATAAGTGTTTACAGTGTCGTACCTGGATATACTTGTCACCTTCTGTTAACATGGAAAGGAGCATTCAAATCACTGTAAAGATACTGGGACCTAATTTAAAACCTACTGAATTTGTCCTGTTTGGTGAGGAGTCTTTCAGTTATGCTTACTGGGCTTTGGATCAAGATCCTGTTTTGGAATGTGTGGTCTTGTATGCATTTTAGAGGCACTCCCAAACTAGTACAGATTACTGCAAAATTCTTTGTTTTCCCTTTTCCCTGCTTTATGCTGACTACAAAAGGAATTATTACTGTTTGGATACGTGACATCCCAGTTACTTCCTTTCGAACAAGAGCTATGGTGTATGTAGAAAGCTATGTAAAGCAGGTTTGTAATAAATGTAGTTTAAATTAGCATGTTGTGTAGTACAAAATGGAAAAATCATACAATCTTTTTAGCAAAACTTTTTTTAAAAAAGAAAACAGCTTATTAATTTAAAGAGTAAACAGCTAGCTTCACTTTAATTTCTTCTTCCTCTCTTCTTCAAGATACTATTCATAAGGAAAAAAACACCCCCAATAGTGCTAAAACCAGGAAATATAGCTGATAGCTTAGCACTCGCAAATCTAAACAGAATGTGCTGTGTTTCAAAAAACACACAGATACTAAGGTACAAGCAATGTCATTCCACACTAAGGGCCAGAGCTCACTACTCCATACTGCCATTCTGATGTTCTGCGATGTGTAATTTTATATATATGGTATGCATATTAAGACTGTAAACAGTAATATTATGTATACGGGAAAAAAGGCCTTGCAAGGCAGCAGAGTTACTGAGCATCTTGTTATTCAGTAGAGAGTGGTGAAGGCAGAGGTGAATGTTGAGTCCTGCCTTAAGATGTTGGAGAAGTAACCACTTCCTTCTGTTAGAAGTTTGCAGTAGAGGTCCATCTCCCAGTATAACTTCCTAAGTTTTCACAGAATAAACTTTGGTAGATTTTTTGTTTTCTTATTTTTGTTGTTGGATTGTTTTGGTTTTTTTACATCTTCCAGTAGCCATGACCACCTCCAAAGCACCAAAGTGTCTATTATTAGTACTTTACACACCGTGCATGGGAAGTACAGAGTCCTTCTTCCAATTTAGAGGACTCAAACCTCTGCTATGAATTAGTATCAGCCATACTTTGCTTGGAGGGATAAAGGGTTGCTAACTTTTCTTTTGAATCTTAGCTACTATAGATGAACTTGCTTCATCTATATATTGAACTTGCTTAAAGCAGGTATGAACAGAGTTGTCAGGCTTGGTGATGAAGCCTTCAGTCAAGCAGTAGGAGACCTAGGACCTTACCAGTGCTAGAATCACCTGTTCGTGTACTTTTTTTCCATGTAAATTATATACACTGTTTTTGAAGCATGAGTCAAAATTCCAGTACCTCACCTTTTCCTGTTGTGTTCTAGTCATAGAACAGAAACCTTGAAACCTTGAATTGTCAAGAACAGTTTCAGCATGATGGTTGTTCTTGCTCTCCACACATACACATGCCTTTCTTTTCCACCCTGCAATGGTAATTTCTCTTGCAAGCAAGCAATCAGAAATGAAACTGTTTTAGGCAGAGGATGGAGCTGAAACTCTACCACTTCATATATGGAGGATTCTGGAAGTACTGAACTGTTAATAAAAAGAAGTGGTAGCCTAACCCTTTGCCATATCTTTAGGGAGAAAAAGAAAAAAAAAAAAAAGCTGTAGTTACTATTGCATTGTTTTTGGAATCTGATCTAGAATGTCTTCAAACTGCATTGTCAGAGATCTTTGGGATCTAGTGGTTAGACAGGAGCTGAGGTGTGAGCTGGTCTGTGGTAATGTGCATTTAAAGTCAGGCATAAAAGCAGCAATGATGGTCCTCAGAACTCTTAGAAATTAAAACGGAGCTGCTTTTAGAGTTTTATTATATTTGGTGATAGCTGAATAGCCTTTTTGTGATTCTGTCTAATTTTCTGTTATATTTCTGCATTTTTTTTGCATCTAACCATGGCTGTTCACTGAATAAAGATCAAAATCACACCTTGCACAGTTACCATATATGGCCAAAACCTACTGCCTTTTATTTTCCTTTTAACATCACAGCACTAGAAAGAGCATCTTCACTGAGTTCACTGAAGTTCTTCAACAGGGTGGTCTGTAAATAGTCTAAAGGTTTGCTTACTGTATTAAAGTACAAGGCTTGCATCACGTGCATCCAGTCTATTTCTTAATTGAGAACTGAAACATATTTTGGGAAAAAAAGGGAAATTTAATATACCGAGTAATAATTTTTGTCTCCAAATGAAAGGCAGTGGGTCTGAACTGTGCCTGTCTGTACAGAACATACTGACCTTCTTGAAGGGCTTTTACAATCTAAATAATTCTATGATTCTATGACCTGAAACAGTTTGTCACTTTGTCTTCAAAGTAATAGAACAGATTTTAAACCCATATCGGTGTTTTCAAAACAGGTCTCATTTGTGTCAGTCGTGCAGACAAGTGAACTGTAAACCAGAACAAAATGAAACCAAACGAGTGTGAGAAACTTGTGTTCTGCATATATAAAGGAAACTGGAAGTGTAGCCATTGGAATAGTGTAGCCATTGGAATAAGAGGTTTCACTATATGTTTAAGGGAAAGCTGAGACAGTCTGAGGAAGCAGCAACTCACACACTGACCTTTTTGCACCCTGAGAAAAAGACGCATTGTGTTAATTTTAGACTAGTGAGATAAAGACCCAAAAGTACAGATAGATTCTATTAAAATATGTCCCAGCTATTTATCAGGGCTAGAATAGTTGTAAAATCCTGCTAGAATTTTCTTTCAAGTGAACTCTCTTTCATCATCAAATAAAACATTTACAGGGACCAAACTTGTAGCCATAAATGCATTCCTGTGTTCAAACATAGCTACCCTTTAGAACCTTCTAAAGATACTTCTGTCTAAACCCCCATTTTTAAATTGTGATAGGTGTGAGGAACATGAGGCTATCTCTTTCTATATATATTAATTCATGTAACATAATTCTGCAAGATGGCACACATTTACTCATGGGTTAAGATTATAATTGCATTTCAAAGCAGTTCTCTTGAAACATTCTAAAACAGATTATGTTCTTAAAAACTCTGTTCTTTACTTTGCGTGTTTTAATACTACATCCCATTAAAGCTGTGTTTGAAGTTACTAGGATTTGTTAAAAATTTGATAATGCCTAAGCAGATAAGAGATTATATGCTTTATGTATATATTTGAAGGATTTGTTCCAGCTTGGATACAGTGTATTAATTGGCCACCTACAGTGAACAGCAGTGTTTAATATTTAGAACCCTTTTCCTCATTGTTTTCCAGGCAGAAGAGCAAGTAAGTATTCTTTTAACTAAATTTGCTAACTTTCTGGAACACATTTAAACAATGTGTGCTACTTGTGTCATATTACGTTAACTTCACTTCTACAGACAGGTTGTATACATATGTAATAAATAGCCCCTCAGGGATCAGATCTAGATTAACTGAGAAAAACATACTCTGCTGTATGTTAAGTAATTTACAATATCTCAGTAAACATTAGAAAAGACATGTTTGTCTCACCAGAACAGGTTAACAGTGCCTGCAGACTCGGTAATGATTGTAGAATGTTAAACTATCAAGTGGAAAGTTATAATCACTTTAAATAGTCTAATTTCCCCCCCTAAAACATCAGACTATCTGGAGTTTGATACCACGATGTCTGTAATAACACTGAATGTTTATGATACAGAATGAAAGTAGTAAAGAAAGACACCAGTTCTGCAAAGGATCTAAACAGAGTGACTTAGAACTGAGAGAGGGAGGCTTGGAGAGAAAACTTAAGTGGGTAATCTTTTATTTAAGTATTATTTCTTTTAAATTAAATTGCAGTATCTGCAATTAACGATGAAACATGTTTTAGGCATGCCAGTTTTATTTATATATTACAAAATCCCTGTAGCCTCTCTACTTCTATCAGCTCAGTTCTGCCTGGTAATTATTTAAATACAGGTGTGGTAACTGTGCTGTCGCTGGCTTTGGTTTTTATTGCCCCAGTCCAAATGTAATTAACAAAGAGTGTTCTAAATAAGCCTGTGAAGGTTATTTCAGAAGACTTCAGATGCTTAACATGGATATTCATTTCAACTCTAGAACTTATTTGTCACATTAGTAACATATATATATAGAGAGAGAGAGTACACCGAGATAAAAATTATCGTTATTCATGTTATATCAGTGCGTCTGACTGCATTGATTGGCTGTGTTTTCCCAAGCCCTAGGAAAATAGGTCTCATCACATAGCATTCATATAAGCTTAGGATAAACCATAAATTCAAGAAGTGCAGTGATTTCAGGATTTAGCCTAGCTGCCTTGTGTTTGATACACAGAAGGAGATAGACAGTAGGCTAAATTCCAAATGAGGAAGCATGTTTAGAATTCTGTCTTAATTGATCATTTAAGGACAATCATCTTAATTGTTTAATTACATTATTTAACTGTCTTAAAGTCAGGCAAGAGGCCCACCAGCATAGAGAAATAACAAACTGTAGTAGGAGAGTGGCTGAAGCAGAGGGCCATAAGCCCTGGATTCTGGAGAAGCCATTTAACACTGTTTGCTTGTCCTGAACTAGAAATAATAAATACTTCATTATACTCAATTATTGGAGATCCTAAGACAAGAAGCACTGTATTACAAATAATCATTATTATTTCATTATATATTAGCTTTGCAACAAAAACAGCTGAAGACTTTTGTACATATGGAGTAAAGGTAATTCAATATACATTATGTAGGAATTACTTAAAATATACATTAATTGCATATGAAGATGTTAAAGTAACGGAAAAGTAGTTGATGCAAATGTTCATAAACATTGTGGCGCTCTGTAGAAGAGGTATAATTAGGTTAAAAACCAAGGTGTCATATTTACTTAATCACTTAGTCTGATCTTACAGAGGCAGTTTTATTCATTTTACATGTACTATTTAGGGAGATTGATGTCTTTTTAAAAGTATTTTTTCTAAAGTAAGAAGGAAGAAGACTGAGAGGGGGACAAATTTTAAGTTGAGAGCATGGGAGGACTGGTGAGGTATAATCCTGTAAACACGGTATCAGTTGGGGCAGAATCCCTGAGTGCAGTTTGTTTCAAGTGCTGACTCTATACGCTGTTTTGTCCGGTCTGTCTATGAAGAACCATGGAAAAGGCATAATCATTTCATGTTCAGTTGAGGACCTGACAAATATGTGAGGCTTTGAGGGAAGCTTGGAAATTGAGCTCAGTGGAATTTACCTGCCGTCATGCTTTGTGCTTATCCTCTGCAGATGTGTGAAATCTGTGCTCTACTTATTTACCTACTCCTTTCTACCCAGGGAATAACTGGAATCCAAGACACAAGTGTCAAGTACTGCCAGTAACTCAACATACAGGTTCATCTGTAATTAAATACAGTGATTTTATTAAAAGGAAAAAAAAAAAAAGGAAGAAAAACGCAGAGAAGTGCTTTTTAGAAAGAATGTAATAACTTAAAAAGTAATGACATTGATTTTTAAGGAGCACTGAGTTGTATCTTATCATACCAAAAATAAGTAAGTAAATTAAAAACCTGCCATGAACCCAAGAATTATGTGGACACAATCCCTCTTACTTTAAAGTGAGATAT